>PVIA01007272.1:0-85646 GCA_004024845.1 Tonatia bakeri
CCAGGCAGGATCTCCAATTAATCCAAAGCCATGCAGCACCGTCTCATGGCCTACTGGTAAGAGTTCTTTCACCCTTCTTCCAGGCAAAGTCTCTCTTGCTTCCCAGGCTGCGTGACCAAAAGAAGCACCTCAAAGCCACGCAGTCCTCTCCTACCAGAGCTGTGGGGGTCTGCACTCTGGCAAAACCGCGTGGTTCTCTTCCAAAGCTGCGGGAGCCCCTACTCTGCCAAAAGCCACATGGTTCTCTCTCCACTGCTCCAGCCACGTGGTCCTCTCTCCCCCAGGACCACAGGAGTCCTCACTCAGCCAAAAGCCTCATGGTTCTCCCTTCACAGAGATGCAGGAGCCCTGTACTCAGCCAAATCCGAGTGATTCTCTCCTCTATGGCTGCCGCGCCTGGGTTTAAATCCCCGCGCCAATCCTCCTCTGCAGCCCCACTTCCGACTCCTCCCACACTTGGCCACACCTGCCCTCAATCTGCTGTCCTTTCCAGCTTTTCTGGTCGCCATCGTGGGTCTGGGCAGGTGTGGCCCCATGTCATGGAGCCAATCATCTCCAGGCTCTCACGCAGGTGCTGTAACTCGGGGGACCTGCTCCCCCCGCCAGTTACATCTTGGTGGGGAAGTTACTTCCATCCCCCTGGCTCAGAGCATGGCCATAGCTATTTAACATATCTATGTAGCCAGTCAAAGATTATAGATATATTAAATGACCACACCCCAGAGGTTAGCTGCAGAGCTGTTGCTATGCAAAACAGCTCTCAATGGGCCTGCTCTATTTGTCCCTTTCCCCCACCCACACCTGGGGGTGAGGGTAGGACATCCTAGTATTTTCTGAACACCTTGAGTTCTGGGCCCCATTTTAAATGTCCATTTGGGGTCCCCCCTCTTGGCCGCACCCTGTAACAATAGGTTATCTATCTCCTCATCACTTAGCTGTTTTTCTGGAGCTTTGGTCTGTTCTTTCATTTGGGCCACATTTCTTTATCTTGGTGCACCTGTTATGTTGTAAGAGGGTGGAGCCTTAGGTATTCTCCAGGGTGGTACAACCCTCTTTGCTGCATTGTGGTGCTGTCTGTAGGGGAGGAGTAAGAGAAGGAACAATGCAGCTCACTCACTCCACCTTAGCCCCACTTCCCAACGAACTCTTCTGTGAGACTGGGAGTTTCTCCCGCCTTATGACTCCCACAGTATTTTACAGTTAGAGGTTTTGAGTCTTTAGTTGCTTGTTCAGCCAGCCCTGCCATGCCAGCACAGTCTGCTGCCTTGCCATGGGTCCTCTCTGCCTGGCTGTCCATCTCCTCTTCTCCTACCAGTCTGGACAAATGTTTCTTTAATTCCTTGGTTGTCAGAGTTCCATGCAGTTTGATTTTCTGGCACTTCTAGTTGTGTATTGTTTTCAAATTGGTTGTTGTCCTTCTTTGGGTTGTGCCAGGAGGCAAAGTATTTCTACGTACACCTCCATCTTGGCCGGAAGTCAGTCTTCTTAGTCTTGGCTTACAGTCTTTGCCTTTATGCTTTTAGCAAAGAGTTGCTAACGACTCTCACAAGTTCTTAAAAGTGACAAAATGAGAAAATAATATGTTACCTGTGTCTCAGAGATGTTCTATATCAGCATGTGCCCATGGAAAACCTCAGGGCACAAAAATGTTTATTCATTGCTCATGAATCTCTTTAGCTAAACACTCTCTGCTAAATGTCTGTGTTTGGAACAAGGCATAAAACCCCCTACTTTCCATTGTTGCCTATAATTCTTAATACTTCCACTTCTCCACTCCAGGAAAAAACTAAAGAAAAATAGAAGGAGAGAATCAAGGAGATTGACTTTTAGAATTTGAAAAAATGAATCACCACTGGGAAGGAAGAACCCTAGAGCCAAAGGTACTTTTATTTTACATTGCAATGGGGCTTTTGGATCCAAATAAATCATATCACATAAGAGTCATTTTGCCCAAGTCGCTTCCAAGGGAAAACAGTCCATAGGATTTAAATAAATATGTATGAATTCTAATGTATCATCATAAAAAAAATGAAAGGAAAATATCTAAAACTTCTTCTCCCTGAGTAATATTACTCAGTTCATGTTAGGGTTCCAAATGAAAGCTGATCACTAATCTACTGCAGACTAAGGTCTTTGCAATGGTCTTAGATCCCAAAGGCCTCATTCAATTAAAGTGTCTGTGGCCCTGCTTCCCGCAGAGCAGAAGAAAGTCTGATTGCTTCAGCCTGTATTCCCCCCATGATGACTTGCATGCACCTGTTGTTCACAGTTGGGAAAAAGGACTCACTAGTGTATTACCCCTTCAAATAAAAAGAAAATCTGAAAAGTGACTCTCTGCTGCTGAAAAATGAAGGCTCCCCACATATCTTCCCTCTGTTTCTCCTTGTGTAGCACATAGCATCTCTCTAAGTCAAACAAGTATTTAAACAACCCTGACATGGGGGAATAACAACACAAAATATGTTTTAACATTCACAGTTACCAAAGCCAGCCCAATGGGCAACCAGTATCACATTGCCCCTGTCCCAGTCCAGCCCTCTGGTCCAAGTATTCCTTCTAACTATATACAGCGCAATCCATGAAAAGAGTTCTTGCAAAAACCTGTATTCTTTCTTATTTCATGTAGGATAATGCTTAGTACCTCTTCACAATTGGGTGCTTGGGGGTGAGTCCCAGCAACCTCACCCTTAATCCATCTCTGGTTACACAGTTGGTTATGGGTTCTCAGAGGCCCCACCCTTCTCCTACCCTGGGCTGAATGCAGTTCAAGGCTATTCAGCCTTTATGTCTCATCTCTCTTCAGATTTTGAACTGTCCTGGGAGTAAAAACGCCACCGAATAAGCAAGTACTGTGATAAACTAGGGCCAAGGTGGGAGGAACACTGGCTAGAAGATTTGTACCACAGCAATTTACTGAGCTTGGCATATAGTAAATTCACTACATATTTGTTAAATAAAAATAATGACTGAGCCACAGGGGCATTGGATAAAAATAATAAACTGTCCCTTGCCTATAAATATAATTAAAGGTATATTTATATATAATTTGACTCTATCTTAATCTATTTTTCAACAATTACAGCTGATATAACAGTGAATGTTATTTTCACATATGACACTAAGGAGTGCCACCGAATTAGAAAGAGAGACCTTCTGGGCCTTCTCCTGTTCGTTGGTCTCCTGGTTTGGCCTTGGGTAGACCCAGGTTTAACACTGATGTCAGCTACCAAATCCTTATACCAGCATGTTCCTCTTGTCATTGACATGAAAACATGAGAAAGGGAAGATTTTAACTTATGCTGATGTTAGATGAATGAGTAAATCAGCAGCCACCTATATTTCCAAACACACCCTAGGCCCTCATGGGGTTTTCCCATGGCTCACCAGGCACATACTTGTGCTAAAGTGTAGATCACCTGAAATGGGCTTTTCAACTGGTTCCCCTTAAATGAACCTCAACAACCCTGCTGCATGAACTCATGGAATTCCTGACAAAGATGTTTATGAGGTAGGAGCTACATCACAGAATACCTCAAAGTTGCTTTTTGATGGAATGAAATTTGGAATAAATGCAACATAAAATAGAATTATAAGCTGACTTAGACTCAAAGAAAAAGACTCTCAGATGCACATATAAAGAACAATGATAACTGATTTTCTTAATTATAACCCAAAGAAACTAAAAATAGTGAACTATCTTCTGAATCTTCAAACAAAAATAGTATGTAGTGTGGTTTTAATTTATCTCTTTCAATATATGTTAATTCTTTGAAAAATCATATTTTACTTAAAATATATAATGCCAACATTGCATTAACTATAACATTTGAGAGCTAGAATATATAAATAAAATTCTGCATAGGAAAGAGTTGACTCACTCCTGGTCCCTGTTAAGGGAAAAGGAAGTGAAACTTACAGAACTCCCTGAGCTTTACCTGGCAGGGGAGAAACTCAGACACAATTAATGAGAAACACAGAGGAAGGAATATGTTAAGGTAGAACATTTTTATACCTTTGCTGGGAACTTTTCCCAATACTCCTTTTGTTATGACTTTAAGCATAGGTGGAATAGTAAAGAATTAACTGTTTCTATTGATTTATCTATCTCAAATGCTTTCCTGGAACTTCTCTTAATTACAGCTCTCTCTCTCATTTCCTAATCCAAAGGTCAGCTCTCAATCCAGACAACCTGGCTCAAAAAGGACAATCTGAGCCAAGCTGTTTCTCTGACTAGGGCATCCTTGAACTAAGAAATTGTGTGTGAATGAAGCACTTAACAATGAGAAATGAAACTATGAGTAATGATTTGGAGAGCAATGGAAAAGTTGTCTGGAAACTTGTGACGGACAATTTTTTTTTAATTGGGAAAGAAAGAGAAACATTGATTTGTTGTTCCACTCATTTATGCATTTATTGGTTGATTCTCCTATGTGCCCTGACAAGGGCTTGAACCTGCAACCTTAGTGTATCAGGGTGATGCTCTAACCAACTGAGCTACCCAACCAGGGCAATGGACCATTTTGAAGTGAAGTTTTGATGGAGTGGAAACTATGAGCAAGCAGACACTCTAGTGGTAGGGTTATAAATGTATTTAAACCACAATTCCACTGTGAAGAGAGAATATAGCTCCCTTGTTGGATTTAAACTCCTTTATTCTGCATTATGAGCTCCCATCCACTGGGTAACAAAAGGAACAAAGCAAAATAAAACAAAACATTCTAGTCTAGTTCTTAGCTTGAAGTAATAATTTTAACACTTCTTTAGGTATTACTCCAGGTTTGAGAATTTTGTTTCCCTTCTTTATTTCAATATGGCATCAGAGTCTTTGGAGTAAGTGGGACTTAAGTGACACTGTGGCTCTGAACAAAAAGAAGCCCAAAAGGCTTTTGACATCATTAATTTCCTCTAATCTCCAGCAGTGACCCCCCAGCTGGACCTGCTGGATCTCACAGCTGTGTTGGTTGGTCGTATCACTTGTGATCTGGTCCTTCACAGGTTGGACAGTGACTGGTGGCCCTGCCTGGCTCATGTGGCCTCATGCCACTCTTGCTGATGCTAACGAGCTGTGACTCCCCTTATCTGCTGCAGCATCAGAATATTTGTGCTAAGAAACAGAGCTCCACAAAGTCTCAGTTTCCTTCCTGACAAATCCCCATCACTGGAGCCCTACAGGAGCCCCATCAGGAAGTTCGTCTCTTCTGCCAACAGCACCACCAGGTTTACTTCAATGAAGCTCTCCCAGAGAGCTACGGAGGGCAGCTGGGAAGTGACTGACTTTCCGCAGTCTCAGGTGTGGAATGGAGCAGAGTCCTCAAGCCATTTTGTACCCAAAATTACCTACCTGCTCCTGAAGCTGCCCACTGACCTTCAAGGTCAGCTTCAAGGTGGTGGTAAGAGATAACAGGAAGAGAAAAATGGGTGTCTTTCCTTCACTTCAGCCTCTCTCCTTTCTACAACAGTCCTATGGGCCAGAAGGGTGAGGTTTCACATCAGTTTACCTGCATTAGATCATCCTGACACCATTTATAGTCAAGCCTTGGGGCTTAGCCACAGTATTAGATGTGAAAGATGTCATCTCCCTACCCTGGGAGGAATTCTATGATCTGACCCTTCCAGGTTAGTTCCTGAAGTGCTAAAGGAATTTAGAAAATCCTCTCTCTCATCCCAGCTTGGTATTCAAACCTGTTATTTTCTCATAGGACAGGGGACTTACGGCTGTGCTGCAGAGGCAGAAGTCTACAACGAATATGAGTTGAGAGGGAAAATAAAACATATTAGGTTAATATTTTCAAATATTATCCTCATTACACTATAGGTAATAAAATATGAATATATCTATGCACATACATATACATATATGTGTGTGTATATGTATATACGAGTGAGGGAGTTGGCCAGAAGTGAGAGAACTGAGATGCAGACACGTGGAGCAAAATTAAACCTGTTAATTGTGGAGCATTAAAACAAAACACACCATCTACCAGAGCCACTTGGGTTATGGAATACTCCGGTTACTGCCTCCCCAAGGCCTCCTTTTGTTTGTTTAGTTTTTCCTGAGTTCCATGCTTGTGTACAACTCTTTAATTACGTGACTTAACTTGAATACATTTCCGTTCCTTATAGCCAACATATCTGAACAAGCTTGTAGTTCAAGCTCTCATATTCTGCACGCATATGTTGTGCCCATGAGTGTCACTAAGTCTCATTTCAGGTTTTCTGTACATGTTTTTCTAATCCATCCTCCATCCTACTTTAGACTCCAGTAGCCACGCCCCCAGATCACTGCGAGGTCCCGCAGCTGGTCGGCCTGCCTCCCGTCTCTCCATTCCCTGGTAGCCTTCAATCCTTGCCCCTTCAGCCTTCCTGAAACTCCGCCTTCCCCCATCCTCTCCTGTGCGGAGACTTTCACACTCAACTTCTCCCTCCTCTCTATCATATCCAGCTGGATCCGCTTCAGTCCGGTTTTCAGGCTCTTCCCTTGTAAACTAATCTGAATTCCTTCCATGCTCACCACGCCTCTACTCTGGGCAGGCTGATGTCCAAACTGGCCTGGGGACAGGAACTCCACTGCTTGCATCTTCTCTCACAGTTTTTGCATGTCCAAAATGATTTTTGCCTTTTTCTACTGCTAATTTAATCTTAACCTATTTTTTCCAAACCCACCTTAAATCCACTTTATTTCCTGTTTCTCTAAAATATTAGTTAATTTTAGGCCATACCACACTCTTTTGGAACTTAATTACATTCCATTTTGGAATAGTGGATAATTCCCACAGTTAATATTTATTGAGAACCTTTTATGGGTGAAGTGCTTCACAGGAATGGCTCGTTGGAACTTCACTCCCTCCTTGTGAGGTGGGCACTCCGATACACACATTTGAGGAAGAGGAAACTGAGCTTCTGGCAGTTCAGCAGCTTTCCTCAGGTTACACAGCTGGTAAATTGAGGGAGGCAGGTTTAGTGTCAAGAAATCAGATTCCAGAGGCTAAACTTTCAGTTAATATAGACTACTGCCCTCAGAGAATTGTTCCTTCTGACTTTAAGAGTCTTCATTTTATGTCCCCAACTAGACTGTACGCATCTATGGGGCAGGATCATGACATCTGTGCCCTCTGGGTCCTCCTAAGCCAGCACATAGCAGACCCTTGAAAGATATTGTACTTCTTTTCCTCTTCTGACTGGCCATTCACATTGAATCATTATTTTTCAGACATACAGCAACATGGCCTATACATCCGAGGTTCACTCAGACTCTGCTGAGGCTATGAGCTACATTTCTCCTCTTCCTTCCCATGTTGCTCACGAGGCCCTGGATGGCTAAGGTGCCAACCACCACAGGTAGGAGGTATCTGATGCCCTCATGGAGGCTCCAGTTCTCTCTCTCTGCCCATCTGCCAAGTGTGACTTCTGATGTCCCTGGACCCTGGCCACCACCTGACACTCTTTTGCAATGCCAGGGTCGCACAATGTTCCTAAATCAACCCTCCAGGCAAACCAGTCCCACGGGATTTTTACAAACAGAATTGTAGACTGTAGGAGGCAGTCTCGGGCCAACTTTCCTGAGGCTGGGCATTTTGAACAGTGTTTAAAGGAGACCGAAAGATCTCTCATTGGAATGCTCAGCAGGCCTGTGACTTATCTGGAGAGAAACCAACTGCCCTAGCGAGAGCGTAGAAATCTGTGGTTTGCTAACAGATTTTAAATATTAGAGCTTAGGTCTTCAAAGGGGATTTCCCAAGGGTATTTCTCTTCCATCTCCTAAATGAGAAGCTATAAGGATTTAGAACTGTCTTAAGATGTGGTGAAATGGGGCTTTGAGATTGTCGACATTTGGCCTGAGTCTTTGTGGACCGTGTGTGCATGCTCGCAGACCTAGGCCTGGCAGAGTTTCCGCAGTATGGCGCCTCCCTTCCTCCCCAGCAGCAGGGCAGGCTCTCCAGTCTCTCCCTCTCCCCTCTCTCTTCACCCCCTCCAACCCCACCCCTTTCTCTCTGCCTCCCCTTCCCACCCACTGTCTATGTTGGGAGGAAAAAAAGAACAAAGCACATTTAAAAATTCTCCCTAATCCCTGAGCTCAAGCTTCTTGTCATAATAAGGTCTGGCTGCAGAACGAGGAACAACATGGTCAATGATGACACTACACTCGTGTTTTTCAACCAGTGTGCTGCAAGAATTTTTAACACATGCAGTACCTGACTAGTCTGGGGCACTGACCTCTTTTCCCTTAGATTGTCAGATAAAAAAAATGACAACAGCCAACACAACAGTAGCTGTCCAGTGTGAATAAATCAAAACTATACCTATTTTTGTCACATCAGCAAAAGATACATTTTTATGGTGAGCCACATAATTTTAGTAATTAGTTTATGTGTGCCATGAGATGAGAAAGGTTGAAAATCGCTACTACATGATCATTTAGGGATCCCCTGAAAAGCTCTGTTGTTTGTTTAATTTTCTACCCACAGCTGCCTGTTTAGGAAATCTAACAAAAGCACCATGAAATCCTGTTTGATCTCAGCTGTATTCACTGCTAATCCCACAGGATAGAAATGTGGAGTTTATTTCAAGATGGGGAAAGGGTGGCTTTTGTGATCATGATAAACATCAGACACTTCCCTTCCAGACATGTCAGGGGGTGTTATGGGTTATGGAAGGTGCTCAGGAAGAGAAGGGTTGTTCTTTCCTGGCCTGCTTATGTCTTTAATCATCAACTCTTCTCATCCGCCAAGGACTGGCAAGAAAGACCTCTGCAGGCCTGCATTAATCAGGGCTGCAGGAACTGAGAAAGGTGCCCCACATAGGAATTCACTCTCTCTGCAAGTGGGGAACCTCTTTCTTTGCCTTTCCTACCTGGGCTTACTTCAAAATGGCCTTGAACCTGGACCCTTGCCTGCAAAGTGAAAAATGAGGCAACATTTGACCCCCAACTCATCAAAGAAATGTGGATGTACCCTGCTCTAAGAGAGCGTGATCCCTGGAAATCCAGATTTATGAAAGTAAGATTAAGTCAAGGATTAGGTAGGGTTTTCGTTTTACTTGAAAAACATCAAAGGCTGTCTTAAAATAGTGTCTCCTATCCAAGGATTCAGTCTAATTCTTAAGAATTTGATCCCAAATCATATACAGTTTTAATGAGAGTAGGGGGACTTACTAACTACCTCTATGCAGTTCCGGGATTGGGTGAGGAAGCAAAACTTCTCAGGACAGAACAAGATTCACTAATTAAGTGACAACTTTTATAATTAGTTTCCATTTAATCAAAACTTCCCATTTATGGCAGTGTCTATCTTCACACATGGCGTGGAGATCTTTGCGGGACTCCCAGGTGGTCAATAACACAGTGCGAATCCAATGCAGACTGTTGCAACAGAGTGAAATTGCATATCCTGCAGAAGATGCAGGCTTTCATCCGACTTGGACCAGAACACAATCTGAGCCTCAAAAGAGAGTAATTTAAATATCAGAGAATTAAAAGAGGCCCTTGGGAGAACAAATAAAGTTTTTTAATATTTTTACAAAAGTGACCCATTTAATAAGTGTGAAGCAAATGTCAAATATGAACTAAAGGGGAGATCTTAAAATGTTCTCTCTCAAGTTAAGCCCCAAACAACATTTGATTCGTTTTCTGATTTTTTAAATTATCAAATAATTAAAATTATTATATAAGATTCTGGTAAATGTAAGATAAATACTATATCATTTTTATACATTTCATATTTAACAATAAAATTTAAGCAATAATTTAACCATTTATTGTGAAATTTTGGTTCTTGTTTAAAGTGATTTCTCTTTTAACTTTTTTAATATCAACTATCCTTGGGTAATGAGGGCTACCTACGATTCTTTATCATTTCATGTGTATTATTTCATCCAATACTCACAGCCACTCTATTTGTTAGACTGAAGAGCTGTTAGCACCGCTTTGCAGGTAAGAAAGTTGAGGTCCTGGGGAGACGTTTTGAACAGCACTACAAAGTTAGTAAATATTAACTTCAACTGTGCAGGCAGAGCAAGCTTTCTTATTTTGTTAATAAGAAAATTATGTTTAGTGGCTAACCCTTGGCCACATGGCTACTAATATTAGCTATATTCACACCCGAGACTTCTGACTCTCAGATCAGGCCTTATCTCACTGTACCACCAGATTTCTTTACAGAGAAAAATAGATCATGATATAACTAAGATTTTGAGCACTTGCTATCTACCAGGTACTATCTGAAGTGTCTTATGTGTTCCTGTCATTTATTCCTTGCAGTAATCCAGTCAGACAAGCACTATGCTTGATCCCTATTTTACAAATGAAGAAACTGAGTCTCAGAGAGGTTAAGTGAATTGCTCAGTGTCATTCAGCTGGTATATGACACCAGCGACATTTGAATCCATTTATCTGCCTGCTCTTAATCCACTTACTACTGTGTCCCTTTCCAGGACCAGATCTGTTCCAGAGGGTAGAGGTCAGGCACTTTTCCTTTAACCACAGCAGTTAGGTCCTCTGTGCGCAACTCATTATGTTTTCTGGGAAAATCACCCTGGAACTCTTGTTCCTCAGCTGGTTTATTGGAAAAGAGAAGCCTGAAAGAATGACGGAGGACCGTTCAATTCACAGAGCTCTTTGAGAGCAGGGTTGGCAAGTAGGATTCTTCCGTGTCAGAGGGCAAACCCGCTTGTTGGTAGAGACTTCTAGAATGCAGCCTAAGGCCTTAATCTGAGCTCCATGGCAAAGAGTGTCATGAGGCTTGAACAAAGCGCCCATGAAGGGGCCGAGTATTTAATATTTTACTCTCGGGTGTAGGGCCAAGATATGGCCACCTTAAGATTGAATGGATTCAGCCCTGGCTGGTGTAGCTCAGTGGATTGAGCGCGGGCTGCGAACCAGGCATCGCAGGTTCAATTCCCAGTCAGGGCACATGCCTAGGTTGCAGGCCATGTCTCCCAGCAACCACACATTGATGTTTCTCTCTCTCTCTGTCTCTCGCCCTCCCTTCCCTCTCTAAAAATAAATAAATAAAATCTAAAAGATTGAATGGATTCATAAAGATGGTGTTCTGTAATATTTCATGCCACTATGAGTACATGAGTACACGGCTGCCCGAGGTGGCACGTGGGAGCAGCAGGTGAGCATAAAAAGTGTTAATACTCCCAATTTAAAAAAGAAAGAATGATGGCCTGTAATTACAGTAAGGATTAACTACAAGGTTGGGTTTTAAACCCTTCCCAATCAGTTAATAACAACTTTGAATTGCTAATCACGCTCCTAAAAGCCAGCCAATCAGCAGCAGCTACACTTCAGTAAAACTTCCATGGCAGCAGGTTAGCTAACCTGCTAATCCCTGGACACTTTTGCTTGGAAGAGGCCACCAATCTCTGAGTGCCATGCTGTCCCCAACCCCATGTAAGAGCAGCCACCTGCTCCCAGAGAGACTGTGGTTTAGGAACATAGGTGCCCCTTATTTAGAGAATAGAAAATTCTGCTTCATTTCAAATGTAACATAGTGGCCTCTTCCTTGTCCAGGGACAAGAGCAAAAATGGAAAAAAGCCATTGTTATTATATATCTGAAAAGATAAAGAAGAAAATTTTATCCAACATACATAATGGAAACACAGAAATTCTTAGAAACTCCCCCCCTCTCTACTTTTGCCCTAAAACTTCTAGCATTTTCAGGAATTGGGGTTCTGTTGCAGCCTCCACTGTGAGGAAGGAGTAATCACTGTGAGATTAAATTATGTGTCTAATTCATTTTAGATGGAGTTAAATTGGCACTGCAGTCCTGAATACAACAAGCTATATATTCTCCTTCTTCAGCAATCCATTTGCCCAAAGTACCACAGTGATTAAACAGTAAGCAAATGCATACATAGGTAAGATAAAAATAGCATTTAGGTGGCACAAACCCGAACTTACTCGGCACATTTAAATCTAGCCCAGCAAGGCATCTGTGGGATCTGTTTTTATTAATGAATTTCTATTTCTGGCTTCTTTTTCCCTTCCTGCTTTGGTAATGCTAGATGTATGCACAAAAATCTAGATATTTATTCAGAAATAGGTATTTTAATACTGATGAGTTGATACAAACAATATAACTAGGGCCATTATAATGTTAAGTGAGTATTGAACAAATAGAGTTAGAAATCCAATTATCTTTTCGAGGAACGCTTTTGTGTAGAGTCATTGTTAAATAAAAGAGAGAAGCCAGTGGGAGAGTTAGAATAACCATTTCTCCTGCCTGCAGTAGGACCCTGGAGAATTCCATCCCACACATCCATTAATCCGCTCGTAATGGCCTCCCCCCTGTAGTCAGCCCACAAAGATCTCTTCTGGCCACTGGAAGCTTTCTTTTGGAAGTAGGGCAGAGTCAGGAGCCTGTGGCTTGGGTAAGAAATTAAAAGATGAAACACAGATCCTTGCACTGGGCAAATGGCTCAGAACTGACTTAAGGAGGGAGGCAGCAGCAGCCCTCTCCTGCCCCCCACCCCCATCTAAGGCTCTCATTGCTTACCAGAGGTGACAGAAAAGAGAAATCCCTCACAGTGGTTTTAGTCCGACTGGCCTTTGAGCAGCCTTAGGTCAGTGCCTCTCAAACTCACGGGTCACCTTGGTAGCTGATTCAGTAGGTTCAGATTTAAAAATCTGGAATATGAGGTTCTGAATTTCCAAAAAGACCGCAGGTGATGCCCATGCTGTTTGTCCACAGACTCTGAGTGGCAAGAATCTAAATTAACCTAAGCCTTAGTTGGGACACAGTCTGCCTCTGAACCCTCGGCAATGGCCTTAGTCAGGAGGGAGCTCAGAGATCCACTGGTAAATTACTAGCCATGTGACCTTGGACAAGTCACTTGTCCTCTGCCTTGTTTTTCATACAAGGTTGGTTATGAGGATTAGATAAAATAATGTTTACTTCAGTGCCTTATACAGAGTGGGGAAAAAGCAGGTTTACAGTTGTGAGTACATAAAACAGAGTTTATTCTTACATTATTATTTATTAATCACTGTATTATTTTTCATACAAACAATTGTACACCTACTTTGCCCCACCCTGTATTCATAATTTTCTGTGTAAGTACAAACTAAAACCATCTGGATTCATGCCATCATTTTGCAGATGTAGAGATAAGTCATTCTGAAGTGAAGAATCTTAAGTGACGCAGCTTGCCAGTGCCAGAGGTCCAGCGGAACACTGTCTCCTGACTTCTAGGTAAAAGTCCTTTCCGCAGTTTTATTAGAGCCCACTGCTAACGGAGGACGCTGGCCCCCGTGTGCACGCAGAACCCTGCCGCCCCAGCCCCAGTGACCTGCAGAGCAACTGTGCCTGAACCCACACACCCAACAAAATATTTTTGCTACAGCTGGTCTTGATAGCTCAAGTCTTCTGCCAATGAGTATGAAGATTACCCTGATAATTGATTTAATTGTGAACAGAGAGTACCTCAGTGAAACCAGCCAAAATAGATTGGATCTCCTTGGTGCGCGGTATGCAGAAGCCTTCTGCTCTCAATGGAAGGCATTCCCTCCCTGGGGAAAACTGTGGATGCCCCAGAGGAACCTATGGTATAAATGAGTGATTTGCAAGCTTTTTCATCTCATGACATAAACTAATTACTAAAATTCTGCAGCACACACAAAGATATACTATACTTTTTGCTGATCTGACAAAAAGTAGGTGTAGTTTTGATTCATTCACAGCAGATAGCTGTTGTGTTGGCTGTTGTCATTTTTCAGTTTGTCACTCTAAGGGAAAAGAGGTCAATGCCCCTGACAAAATAGTCAGGTATTTCATGTTTTAAAAATTCTTTTGGCACACTGATTGAAAATCGCTGGTGTAGACCATGCATAACACTAGTCTTGGCGACCTGGTCCCCAGGGATAAAGTTGAGACTAGTCCAAGTGTTGGGCACAATCAGCCCTCTCTTCTTCCCTGCCATGTATAGAAACCCACAATCGAATTTTAATGCCTGCAGTTGACAGCGATGTCTTTGGGGAGGTCAGGAAGCAGAGAGAGCAAAAAGTTCTTTCCCAGTGTGGTTTTGCAGATGGGTGTTAGCCAGAGGCGGGGTCAGCTCCCTGGTGAAGAGTAGCACACACTCTTTGCTTTACATAAAAGGAACAAAATGAATTCCTACTACAGCAGTGCCGAGATATGAATAACTGAACTGGAAAAATATGAGCTGTCTGTCTAGTGTGGCTGCATAATACAAAACACATCACTCCAGCATCTGCCCAGTGAAAAATCACAAACACGTTGCAAACGCATGCCGCAGAGTATCACAACTTCGGTTGTCCCATTACTGGTGCAGTCAAGCGGGGTTATCAGTCTGGTTCCTTGAAATAAATTATTTTAGTGTCCACCTATCCTGAAGACGCAATGCTTTTTAACAAATCAGCTTCACATCACTTTAATCTCTGTGAAATATTTTGTGTGTTTATATGTGTACTGAAGCCAAGTTGAGAGCCTGGTGGGTAGAAAGCTGGTTTTATCGATAGAAATACTGGGAGATGTGCTCATGGTGTTTTTGAGTTTGGGGATTAAAATTAAGGTGGTTCTGGGGGTTGGTGATGCAATAGAGAGCCTGTATTTTTTAAGTAACTGTTGACATTCTAGTCAGAGTGGAGTTGGAAAAATAACAGAAAAGAAACATTTCTGGCTACTTGGATACATTGTTGAATGTCTTCACTTCCTTCCAAGGCTTCATGAACCTGCCGCTGCACACCAAACCTATCTATGATGTCACCCTACATGCTTTGGCGACATTCGTTATTTGATGGAGTCAGGTCATTTCTCATCTCCTGCTATGGGTTGGATAGTCTCCCCACCCCCCCAAATATGTCAAAGTCCTAACCCCAGTACCTCAAAAGGTGACCTTACTTGGAAACAGGGTTGTTGCAGTTGTGATTAATCAAGGTGAGGTCGTACTGGAGTAGCATGGGCCCCTGGTCCAATCTGGCTGGGTCGCTGTGCAAAGACCGCCATGCGAGGGTAGACACAGACAGAGGGCCTGCTGTGTGGAGATGGACGCAGAGATGGGAGAGATGGATCTACAAGTGCAGGAATGCCAACTATTGCCAGCTGTCGGTCCCTGAATGTCACGAGAAGCTGGGAAAGGGAACCACCCTCCTGACCTTGATTCTGGACTTTCAGCCTTCAGAACTGGAAGAGAATAAATTCCTGCCGGTTTAAGTCACCCAGTTTGTGGTGTTCTGTTATAATAGCTCTAGGAAACAAATACATCCATCCTCCTTAACGGATTGTTAGGTTTCCACCCTCTCTGTCAAGTTAGATCCTGATTGGCCCTTTGCAATAAGAATGAATCTGAGATTCTAGGAAAAAAATGAATTTGAAGGTAGGAAACTTTTTTAGCCCAAGGCAGGCTTTGGGTTGGCCAGTATTTCATTGGAGATGCGTCCCTTTACTTAGAGAATGTGCAGCTGACCTTGTCTCTCCTTGATTGTCTCTCTGGGTCCTGTCAGTCAGTGTAAAGAAAAACACATTTGGAAATATGTAATTTTGACTGCACCCCTTTCAACTCATCACTGTTCTTTGATTCAATGAATATTTATCTTCTGCCCACGGGGACAGGGAACTGACGTGCTGAGCACTTAGCAGTAACTGGTCTTATCTTCATTTGCCTTTCCACAAACAATTATAGTCACAGCATCAGTGCCACAGTCTATAGTTGATTGATTTTGAAGTTGTGCATTTCTCTGGGTTTTATACTAGCTTATGAACCAAAAAGAGCTAGCAAAATTTCTGCTCAGGGTCTCCCCACAAACTTATAGCACTGGTTATAGTTTATCCTGGAAAGTACCCTTCATCTTTCACGGCACACAGTAGGCCAACACTAGTGGACTGGTAGTGAATGCCAAGGCCAACAGCTTTGCACTGAGATCACTTATACAAAGCCCCCAGGACTCCATAGGATCATGTGATGTCTCGGCTTAGCGCAGAGGGTAGAGCAGGGGTGACTGGGCTGGATACCTGCACCACCTGCTCTTCAGGCTCAGGTGGGAAGACTTCAGGTTTGACTCTGCAAAGCCCAAATATACCTTTAATAAGAGCTGTGACACTATGAATCTTGCAGAATGACTTAAGAAGCTCAACGAGCACTTTTCCTAGCCTCTCTGTGATGGTAATGCATTTACTATCTCAGACTAAAGGAGTAAAGCTGGTATTTGGTGTTTTAAATGATCACTTTTATTTTCCAAGCTTGCGAGCCTGGTTTCTCACAGGACTCATGCTCAGGAGGCTTCTCCTGCTGTCTGAGTGACGCGCAGTTCGGAGCTGCAGCAGTGTCTCCAAGCCCTTGGAGACTATCGCTTAACTGTTTGACTCAGTCCTTGTCCGTCAGAACTCATTAATCTAGGCTCAATGAGAAAATCAACTTCCTAGACATTCCTTATTCAAGCAGCTTGTGATGATAATAGCTGCTTATATGAGGAAAACCAGTTTCATCGCCCACGTGTTTGAACAATTGCATCCCACTTAAAATAAAAACATCTCTGGGTCAGTCAACCCCATCCTTGTGGAATTTCATGCTGGTTTTTAGATAGTGTTAAACAGTTTGGTAGATCACATATCATCAATATTTGGATTAGTTTCACTCCTTTACCTTGGTTTTGGTTTAGTTTTTCCTATCAGAGAAGGCTTCCCAGAAGAGGTGATGTTTTAGCTGAGATCTTAAAGATAAGTTGATTAGTCAGGCAAGGCGGAGAGTGTGTTAGGAAGAGGGAACTGCCAGTGCAAATATTAGACAGCACAAAGAGGATGGCCCATTTAAAAAGAACTGAAAGAAATGGCATTTGTCAGAGGTGGCCAACATGTTGATTATGCCCCTATGCTTTCTCAAGTTAGGCTGCATGAGTTCAAATCCCAACTCTGTCACTTACATGCTGTGTGACCCTAGGCAAGTTTTTTTTTAGCATTATTATTTTTTAAATCCCCCTTCAACTTTTTCACCCATGCTGAAGAAACAGAGAAATGCCCATAGAGTGATGCCAGCACAGACTCAGATCAGCCAGCCTCGGTCACAATCCCACTCTTGGCTCTCAGAACGTGGTGCGCCCTTGATAAGCCTACAGAGATCCTGTAACATGTGGGAGGAGTTCCTCTGATTGAAACGAGCACAATAGGGATGGGATAGCACGCTTATCAGTAAGGACTGTGAGTCCCAACATCCACTTTGAGATGCTGAGCCCCTTCACTGTAGGCACCCAATATTGTATGTCTATGCATCACCCATGGTTCCTAGCACTTCACTTGAAAATAGCACTCATTTCATAAATGCTGATCAAAGAGAGGCTGCAGTGAGCTGCAGAGCTCTTCCCCACACCTCTGCCTCACCCCTGCAGGAGCCCAGTCTGATGCCAAGCCAGAAATGGGGCCCTAATCCAAGCTACAGGCTTTGGGGCTCCCAGTTCGCACTGTTTTATGTGGTGGCGGATCATCTCGCTGTAGAATGGAGTCCGCGATGCCGAGGCACTGCTACGTCAGTCCAGGACTCATTCACACGCGTAAGACGCCTAAGGCTGTTTCGAACACGCTGCCTCTAGTTAGGGCTGCAACTGGTTTGTGCGCTGTGCCCGTGAAGCAGGCGGAAAGAGCGGCTGCCTGGTGCCTCCCGATCTTCACCTCGCCAATCACCGTGCATTTCTCAGCCTGGGCTCTAGCGCACAGACTTCCTAGAATCCCCAGACACGTGACACGTCTCAGTTCTTCTCTGCGGGGAGATGGGCTTCCCCTCCTCGCTCTCCTCTTCTCCACTCCTCGAGGCCGCCGGGTCACTCTCACCCCTTCTGAGGGTTTGAACGCGAACTGGCTTGGAAAAAGCGCTGATGATTGATGTCAGGCTGCGCTCCCCTGCACAGCTTAGAACTTGCTGACACCTGCTGGACGGTTGCTCTCTCTAGGAAGCTTTTGAGCAGAAGCCTTTGCTCTACGCGTGGTTGTCCCTGGATGGGGACAGGAACGGAGAACTCCCCACGCCCTTGTGAGTGCTGTGGCTGCTCGGGGAAAACGTGCCTCCTCCCACAGAGAACAGACTGGGGAATCTCCAGCCAGGCTCACAGACAAAGCCGTGACAGTAAAAATGAATGCAAGAATAGCAGGCAGAGCCTGTCAAGGGCAAAAGGGTAGAATTGGTGATTGTGGTCAAATTACAGATTTCTAAGTTTTTCCCTCTTGAAGAGACTGACAATAAAGCTGGGCTTCAAAAGCATTTATTTTAGATCAGATGGGTACTAGACTTATTGGAGTGATCACTTCATACAGTATATCCATTTGTCTAATTACCATGCTGTACACCTGGAACTAATATAATATTGTGAGTCAGCTGTAATTGAAAACTAAATCATTTTTGAAACCATTCATTTTAGAGTGGAGAGCTTCATCCTGGGCTCTGGGTCCCCGCAGCTGAAGATGTGCTTCATTGGGTCTGTGTGGGTCCACAGCACCTTCTGAAGGAAGTGAGGGTGGCACTCAGTACTCTCTGCTCTCTCCACTCAAAGCGCTGGTTGTTGTTGGCTGCCTTCTCCAACTCCTAGGGCTTTCAGGGCCGTGCGCCCCGTTATCAGGGAGGAAGGGGCCAATAGCTAATGTATTGTATCTTCGCGAAATCGTATTTTTTTATGCCCTAAGTTTATTTACAAACACATTTAGTATGTTGAATTCACCAGTTTGACCCATTTTTCAAAGAGGCTGCACCTCTGAAACTGCTCTCCTTCTTACCTGTTTCGTGGATTAACTAAAACATCCTTATACTCATATTTTAAGCAGTGGGTGTGGCAAATCCAGATGAAAAGGACCGAGTCATCACAACTGGTGACTGTCACTTGTTTTCCACTGAGAATGGCAGGCTCTTCCCCACCCCCTCCTCAGAGTGGCTCCTACAGCCACAGAGGCTGTGGACCTCCGAGCGCCCTGTCTCGACGCAGAGCTGCAGGGAGCCCTGCAAAAGGCGCAGAGACCAGCAGCAGGGGATATGGCAGTATCAACCCAGGTCTTTTTCTCTTGATCCTGTTCCCCTCAAGAAAGCACTTTTAAAGAGAACCTCAGGGTGAGATTTATGCTAAAATCCAGTGAATCCATCCTAATGGTAGCATTTTAAACCTCAGACTAGGCTAATATGGAAGCTATTGAGGGAATTCTGGGCCCCTTAAATCTGCAGACAGCTCTCATAGGGAGCAACATGGTTTTTATTGCAGACATGTTGGCCACGGAATCACCCTGCATGGAGACCCACTGCCGGACCACCCACTTCCCAGCTTCTGCTCCAATCAGAAAGCAAACAAGCCCTGGCGGGCTGCTCACAGACTCACTGGAAGGTCCTGTCTGGACCAGCCCTCCCATCTGAGGTAGCAGGTCACAGGAGCAGCCCTGAGGCTCCTTTGAGCTTTCCTCCCAAAGAGCCCAGCTAAATGCAGAAGAGGAAGAACAGGCCAGTATGTGGCTCCGAGGCCAGAGGGCCTCCCTAGGAGTGGAGCTACTGCCTCCCTCTGGGAGCACAGCCTGTTCAGGCCAACCTCAGAAACCTCACACCTTCATTTTAGGCAGGAAATACCAACCTCAAAGGGCCCCCACCTTTAGTACCCCTTCTATCTCCAAAATGCTTCAGGCCTGAATTTAAGGAGAGCTCTGAAATTTGAGTTCTAATAGTTGGGTGTTGCCTACACTTGCTGTTCTACATGACCCCTGGCCTCCTGGGGGTAATTATCCAGTGGGCCTGGAGGGTTTAGGGGTGTGTAGGCTGATCCTGGCAAATGCCGAAAGAATGTACTAGTTCCCTTAAGAGCCAGTTAGGACTGGAGCCTCCAGTGATGAAAGAGGTCAGGAAAATGCCATGGTATTACTTGCTTTCTACCCTTACATTTGGCCTCTCTGAGGCCCCACACAAGGAAGCCTGTCAAATCTGAAAGCCATTGCTGCGGAGCTGCTCAAATACCAGTAGAGGATTGACTCCAACAATCTGGATTTCAATGATTTCCAGAGTCTGGCTTTTACAGTGGTCTCGAAACTTCGGCCTAGCCCTCTCCTCACAAACCCTCCTCTCTCCTAGGCGGGCGTCTTCTTGTTCCAACACAACCTTTGTTCACAGTGCTCTCCGTGGCCCCAGCTGCACCCCTGGAATCTTCCTCTCCACTTATCCAAGTCCCAGTTACGTTTCAGCACCCACCTGATATCCCACCTCCTAATGAGGCCTCCTGCGTCCCCCACTTCCCTCCCCACCCGAAGCTCTCAGCATCTCCCGGGCTGTGTCATATACGTCCCTGTGCTGTTACTAATATTTTTACTTAGGCACCCTTTCTTCTGGAGGTCTACGATCCTCACTCACGGTGGTAGGGGTTTCGTCACCCATCTATTGGTATCCCCGGTTCAGACTCAGCTTTCGCTGCAGGTTACCCTGGAAGGGATCCTCAGAATGGCCACCCTGGAAGAGGCTCACCCCGTCTCTCCACGAACACTTCTGGTGACAGGATGCTCGAGACTTCATCCCATCTCGTTCCGCCACTGAATACCTGTACGTTTATTCAGCCCTTTTCACAAACGCATGTGAGCAATATCCGCTCCAACTCTCCACTGTGGGTGGCAGCTAGCTCTCAGTTTTTGAGGCTGGAGATCATCAGTTCTTTTGCATGTTCATTTATTGTGGTTTCCAGATCCTGTACCATCCCGGCATGCTCTCCTGGGAACTTTGTGGTTTCCAATATCCTTAATGAAATGCACTGCCCAGAACTTAATGAAATATTCAGCTGTGGAAGAGGTGCATTCTGTGTGAGGAGCACAAAGCACAGGAGGAAGTGCCCGAGGGAGGATTTTGGATGATAATAGTGATGATCATGATCACCACTGGGTTGCGATGATCTTGGCTTCAGGCAAGAGGGAAACACATTTGCAAGCAAGCAAGTATTTTACCCAACCCAGGGATTCCAGTTTTAACCCAAAGTGTAGGAATTAGAACTACGTGGATGGTGGCAGACGTAGAATCTACTTTTTCACTTTGGTCTCATAGACTTCTGCAGGCACAGGTGTGGTTCATATGAGTGCTGCAAAGAGGTTCACATAACTAGTTATCCTGCTATAAGTGTTACTAACCGAAAAGGTAACTAGAGCAAGTTGGGCTTGAAGGATGTCAAAGCTGATACTGGCTGTCTGTTTAGATCCTGTTAGACAGCAGCCGGGTCACCCAAGCACTCTGAGCAGTCCTGGAGGGGCTCCGGCACCCTGGGCCCCGTCTCCAAGTTCCTCACCCGTCTGAAACCTGCTCCTGGCACCTTAAAGTCTCTGAAGTCCCTCTAAGGGGCCAAATCAAGGGAATGGGGTCATCAAATTTAAGAGGAAGGCCACCAGGACCACACGATTTTCTTTCCTCCAAGTCACTCAACATATCAAATGATGCTTTACTTTAGGGTTTGGGAGGTCAGATTATTTTCTTTAATTCTTAAGGGCTTTTTATGTATCTGTGTGGCCTGAAGTGAATTCTCCTCTCTGACCCTCAGCTTACTTCCTATTCCAAGATTTATAAAACAAAAAGTCCATTGCAAGGAGTATAGTTTGTATTGTAATTCTTTGGCCTTGCGAGGCATTCAACACACCAGCCACCGCGCAGGCCTTCTGTGAGCTCATTTCTCCATGGCCGACAGGCAGGACTCAACGGCACAGTCACTGGAAATTAAATCAATGCAGCTAATTATCGAAAGTGATATTAAAATGCCTAAGATTCTGGTCATTTGACAACCAGTCAACACAGCATCAGCTTCCAAAGGAAACATTATTTTTAAAAAAGAATACTTCTTTTCTAAAACATCTAATTACAAGAAACTCTCTCAATTAGTGAAGAAGGGCTACTTTCACTTGATGACCAGTGCATTTAGTTTATCATTAGCTTAAACTAAATATTTCCTTTAATATTTCTAAATATCTGGAGGAAAATTGTCTTTACATCTTATTTCGTGGTTTACCCATTCATCCTTACAACATGTCACATCGAAGGCAAAGTGCATTTCACTGCACTGTCCTGGCAGTGAGTGAGTGCGCTGGCTGCGAGGGGCCCCCAGGCAGGCATAGCGTCTGCAAGGAGCCCCGGGCCCCTGAGTTTCCCGCCGGGACTCCAGCCCCTGTGCAGGCCTGGCTTTGGGTTGGTCTGACTGACTGTGCAGGGCTGACGAGCTGGGCAGAGACCAAAGGAGAGAAAGTGGAGGAATCCATGCAAATCTATCCCCATTGATCAGAAAATCACTCTGAGCACCAACCCTACCTCATCATGGGTCAGAAACTTCATCTTCAAAAATGAAATCTACCATGCAAGGTAAAAACCAACAAGCAAAAACTCAAGAAGTTCCTTCTTAATATTCCTCCATGGTTCCCCATTCCGACCTCTAAGAGCTGACTGCCTGGCTGTGAGTAAATCAGCACAGATTGGCGACACAAGTTCCCCACAGACAATGCGTTTACCTCAGTGGCTACAGGCTGTGGTTTTCCTCTGGGTTACCAAATAATCTGCTTGCCTCAATCTCACCGACTGTGTTTCACGTTAAACACAACCCGGCACTCCCATGAACATCAGCAGGATTTGGGCTCTTTCTAGATGTCTAGCTTTGGACAGCCCATCTCCCTGGGTACAGATAATGCAATGGGAAAAGGTTCTTGCCAAGGGCACTGTCCCTTGGTATCCTCTCTCCTCAGTCATACAAGCGGCTTCTCCAGCTGCCTAGCCACACAGGGAAGGTTCTTGGAGTGGGGAAGGGGGTCCACAGTCTCAAGGGCACGTTTGTTCTGCGTAGAGAATGTCTGTCCTCTCTGCCAAAGCTCTCACTGACCTCCCAGCAGTGAGTGGGCCTGAACAGAGAATAACTGAAGGAGGGCTGCCCTCGAAACAGCCAGGGCTTCACGGCCTCTGCCCTGGCCTCACGCTGTGGGATAGGAGAGAAGAGGAAGGGAGAGAAACATCTCAGGCCTCTTTCCTGCACTCTCCAAATTTCAGAGAAATGACCCCTTCAGCTTTCACAAGAGCTTCCCCCTCCTACTAGTTCTTCTCCCAACCAAGAGCACGACCAGAGAAACAAGGAAAAATGAGGGAGGAGGGCCCAGCTGTGGAGGCCTCTTTCCTAACCACCTTTTATGTCCTGGTGGCCGCTGTGCCTCCTTCAGTGATGTCCTATTGCCTTCCTCCAGACAAAGCTGAAGCTGACATGAGAGGCTAGAATGTGAGGCCAACTTTCCCACGTGCCCTTGGAAAGTGAAGATGGGGTTTGTATCCCTCCATTCCTCCCACCTATGGACTTCCTTCGACACGTTGTTCCTATATTCGAGTATGTCAGGGACATCCTCAGTGTGAGGCTCTGGACAGAGGCTGCTCCCTGCACTAAGTGTGCCCAGATGCGTACACATGTGGTACAAAGCCCACTAAGTGGCCTGCGATGCTGTCCCCTGCACTCTCTGTTGACCTGACACCTTTGCTGTCTTTTGCAGCCTGTCACCGTGGAATGGTGCCTTGGCCTCACTGTAAACCCCATTTACTGGCCTCTCTGTCCTCAAGGTCTCAAAAATGATAGCAGAGCTGTGGCTTGGCTGGTGTGGTGCTGAACCTTGCTCCCAACAATGCCACTAGTGCCCACTCGGAGAGGGGCCGCAGCAGGTGAGCGAGCCAGTGGGCTGAACAGAGGGAGGTCTTGAGGCTTCACCCCAGCACTGCTTCGGACACCTGGAAAAGATTGGCAAGGTCACTGCAGGCCTGTTATTTTTGGTTCAGAACTTCTCCCATGTTATATGTTGATCCAGAATCTCTCTTTCATTTTCTCATCCTGACTACAGATCAATATAAAGAGAATTTTACCGATGATACTTTTTATTTTTCTAATGACCAAATTGCACCTGCTATGTCTCCAAAAAACCAACTTATCAGAAAGCTTTTAAGACACTTTTTTTGAGTGACATTTTTCATTCTGTGAAGCTATAGCCTTTTCTCAAACAGATTTTTATCTTTTTTTCTGGGGTCTGATGTGGAAATCTCACTAAATTCCTCCATCTAGAGCATGTCAGTATTTGATTGAAATGTCAGTTTAAGGGCTCACACATGAAACCATTTCTCCTTGCATCCTTTTAAATTTTTAAAACCAATGATGTTTTTAACATAGAATGTAAGTTGAAAATCTAGTAATGCTCAGTTCTTCAATAGATGCAGAAGATCGCCACCTTGTGGCCACTGTGGAATCTGCCACTTACACTTGGGCTTTCCCAGGGTTTGGGGCCCTACAGCCATTTAAATGAAAGGACTTCTAATGAGATCTATTCCCGTGCAGTTTACATACCAATCCTGCTACTTTTCAGGTCAATTTGTTGAGATTGCCTGGCAGTTTTGGGAAAAGAGACTGTTCTAAGTGGCCTCAGTGTGTTAGTTGGAAGGAAGGCCTTTTGGTCCATGAACTTCATTTTAGTCAGGAGTGGAGACAACTTTTGAGCACCCTAGGTCTTTGTTTTACTCAAACCCTATGTGCTCTTACTGCTGTATTTCCCCAAATGTGCTCCGAGGAGATACATGTGTCAGCATTTTTAAGGAAGGTATTAAAGAGGCATTTTGTGAAGACTAGGTTCTCCCATTCTTAAAACCTAAGAATTGGCATGTCTGAGGATAGGTTCTGGGATTGGCATGTTAACGCATTCTTTAAGTGATTTTCATGCACATTAAATTTCTAACAGTGCTGCATTTTAGTCTATCAAGGAAGAGACAGAGGCCCAACAAATTTTTTTTTAATTTCGAGATTTTTTCATTTGAAGGTAAATCTTAATGCTATTAAAGTCACAAATATGCTAATTTAAATACCCAATTCTATTTATCGAAAACACACAATGCAAACATACAAATATCTATTCTCTCCACATGTCAGAGCCCATTCATTTCATGGTTTGGAAATGGGGAAAATAGATTCCCCTTAAACTGCAAGTCAGCAGGTGTTTCTTTACAGTTAACTTTAGCAAAATTCATACAAAATAGTGATTAACAATGGTCTTCTTTACTTGTTAACTCACAAGGAAACACCTTCAAAACTGCATTTTGTTAAAGTTTCTGTACTAAAATGTAGAAAAACTGAACTACACAAATATTGAAAATTTAAAAATTCCTTAATTTTTTATTCCTGGTACCACTACCACAATTTACAGGGCAATATACCTGATGTAATGAAAAGAAAAAGAAAAAGCTACAACAGATAAAAGACCTCAGGAATGTACATCTAATTGACACTACATTGCATTAATCAATAGCTGCACTTTTTGCAAACTGTGGCTATGACAGTCCTGAACAAGAAGGGTTTCCTGTTTAAGCTGCAGTAACTTTTCTGACCATGGATCATCGCTCCTTCTGTGGCAGATTTTTACAGTTCCTCTAATGCATTTGGGACAACTGTCTCAAAGTAACCTGCAGCTTTCCTGACAACTCCTCGCTCTCTCTCCTAAGAACTGTAGCCCTTTTCTGTTGAGTTTTTAGAACCTTCTGCTACCATATCCACCACTTCCACCACCAGATCCATAACCACCACCATAGGGGCTGACCGAGCTTCTTCCACCAAAACTGCCCCCCCTTTCATGGGTCCATAATTTGACTGCTGTTGTCCAGTATAATTTCCAAAATCATTATAGTTCCCACCACCACCACCACTGTAGTTACCACCAAAATTTCCCCCTTCATTGTAACCATCATATCTACCACTACCATATCCACCACCTTGGTTTCCATATCCTGGTCCACCACCACCATAGCCTCCTCTACTACTATAACCAGATCCACTGCCATAGTTGCCACCATCACCTCCAAATCCATTATATCCACCATCACCTCTTCCACAGCTACCTCTGCTGCCACCTCCACCATAGCCTCCTCTTCCAACAAAGTTTCCACCACAGCCAAAGTTACGTCCACCACCTTCAAAGTTTCCTCAACCCATAAAGTTTCCAGATCCACCTCCATGGCCTCTCTGCAATCCAGCAGACTGCATTTCTTGTTTAGAAAGGGCCTTTTTCACTTCACAATCATGCCCATTAATAGTGTGGTATTTCTGAACAACAATTTTATCAACTGTATCATGATCATCAAAAGTCACAAAAGCAAATCCTCTTTTTTCCCCACTCTGCCTATCTTCCATAACTTCCACAGTTTCAATCTTGCCATACTTTTCAAAGTAGTCTCTCAAATTATACTCCTCTGTATCTTCTTTAATACCACCAACAAAAATTTTTTTCACTGTTAGATGGGCACCAGGCTTTACAGAATCCTTTCTAGAAACAGCTCTCCTTGGTTCCACTACACGCCCATCAACCTTGTGTGGTCGAGCACACATGGCTGCATCCACCTCCTCAACACAAGAGTAAGTGACAAAACCAAAGCCCCGGGAACGTTTTGTTTGGGGGTCTCTCATCACCACACAATCTGTGAGAGTGCCCCATTTCTCAAAATGTTCTCTTAAACTATCGTCTGTTGTTTCAAACCACCAATAAACAGTTTTCTCAACTGCTCTGGTTCCTTTGGATCGTGGCCCTCCATTTTGAGACTGGACTCGCCTCTTCCAACTCGAGTTCAATATGGGACCGAGAGAGGCCCAACAAATTAAATGGGGTTGGCCCTAAAGAGTCGTCCTCCTCGCACCAGGAGGGAATCCGGAGCTGAGGGGAGCTTGAGAGACCAGTGCTGCGAGTTGCAGAAGCGCCTGCTGACCCGAATTTTTTCTGCTTTGACAAAGGAGACCCCATGGAAGACCTCGGTGACCCGTCACCAAAACAGTGACCCGCTGGGGCAGGACGCCTTCCTTGGGCATGCCTAGGAGGCAGTGAGGGGCAGCGGGACAAACAGAGGCTGCTCCTGTCTGCCTAGTCCACCCCCTCCAGGAGCTCCTCGCCACACAATCACGGACTGTCCCCCAGGCTGCTGCACAAGGCAGGAGTCCAACTTCCAGGCCGGGTTTTCCCACCCACCAGCATGTGGATTGGGCAGGTCACCAGTCTCAGTTGTCTCATCTGTAAAGTGGAAGCAGTTGGGTGACCAGGACTGAATTTTTCCTGTGATCTCATAATTTTGAGCTTTGAGAGGGAGAGAGGGCTTTTTATGAAGAATGATCTTGGGAGTCCTATATTTATTTCAAGCTCAGGACTAATCTTTGCTTTCTACAGGAATTATTGCATAGAGAATGTCACAAGGTAAGACAAGATCCTCTGTCAATATGAAAGTAATGTCAACTCTCTGTGGGAGAAAAACTGAGCCTTGGGCCAGGAGTGTTCCAAATATCTCCACAACCCCGTGACCGAGTCTCCTCACCCACCCCCACTATTCTCCAGCAAAGTCAGTTCATCTGTCATTAGAGACTCCCTTCGCAGGTCCACCCACTCCCAGGCCTCTGGTCCATGCACTTGCTTCCCACACAAGAGCTTATTTTGTAGGGCACTGAGATGCCTGCAAGAGATTGTCTTGTCGGAGACTTCACACAGCCCATTCTTCCTATCCTTTCAAGCTCACTGCCACCACCTGCCCTCACTCCTCTGCGATTCCTTTCACTGCCTGGGCATGCCTGCCTCCATTCTTAACATGTGGCATTATAATTATTTCTTTATATGGCCTCAGCTCTACTTCTAAGATCTGTGTCTGCCACATGGTAAGTATTCAATGAATATTTCATTGAATGAATGAAACTAGCAATAAAAATGAGTGAATGAGTGAACTAAAGAGTTAAGAGAATGGAGGCAGATTATGGTACAGAAGGTATTTTTTACACAAGCCTGAATAAAGACAGAAGGACCCAGTGTGATCTTGATGGGTCCTGGGGTACTCTGGGGAGAACTTGGTGGTGGGGGACTACGTGTAGAGTTGAAGAAACGTGGTGACTTATCATAACATTGCTTGTCAAAGTGCAAGTCACAACCCATGAAAGGATTCTACAATCAATTTAGTGGATTCAGACCAACATTTTAAATTAAAATAGAACAGAATAGAGAAATGTTAGAAAATATGTCTCTTAGTGAAAGCAAGTACTATTTTATGACACTTGTTTTTGTAAATATGTGTATATATATAGATATGCAATGTTGTATATAGTATATACGTAATGCAAAAATACTTCTACATACAGTGGTCAAAAATGTAGAAGCCACTGGTCTAGAGAAAATAATCCCTATATCTTTATTGACTCTGTTGGAAAAAAAAACATTACTGGCACTAAGGTATGGCTTCCATTTATTCGAGTGTGGGAACCCATTTGTAAGTAAATATGTATGAATGCTATGACTCTCTTGAGACCCCAATATATTTTCTAATCATACAAAATGATAATTATTTGATCTTACCTACTTTCCATTATGCTCAAACAGGTAAAGGTCTTTTCTAGAGATTGTTGTTGTAAGAAATTGTCATTGAAACGAGGACTCTCCCATGTGTTTTTCCTCTGCTGTCTACCCAGGCTTCTCCTTTCTGCGCCGACAGTGAGACACTCGCTCTCCCCTCTTTCTCATCAGGGTGAAAAACCCATTTTCTAAGTGTTAGTAGAAAAACGTAATAAAAGTAAATTAAAAACCTCAACTTTCAAAGTCAGACTTTAAAAAAATCTATTTAAATATCTCAGTGGGAAATCACAGTGGAAGGTGGAATGCTGAAATTAAAATCACAAAGGAAGGAAAACAATGACTGACCTTGTTATGAACTTGAATTCAAGGACACAGGATGCACACATCCACTCCGCCGTATGTTGTCCTCTTCCACTGGACAAATGGCCACGTGTGAGGCTTTCCCTGGTCCGGTCAGGACACTGTCCCCAGTCTTATCTGCTGACATCTAATGAGACTGTTACCCTTCCTTGTTTATAAAGACCCTCTGTGGCTTGGATGTTTCAAAGTGCTGACACCCCAACACAGACATGAGCTTAGGTAGACTGGCCTGGTGTTTGTTTGTTTGTTTTTTTAAGTGATGTTGACACTTAAAAATCAGAAAGTTTCATTTAAAAATGTGAAACTTGGCTTGTCTTAAAAAATTAAAAAAATGGCATTACAAGCCCTATATTGCTGCACAGGGACAATTAGTCTTAGCCTAGATCTACAGGACCTCTGAATTTTGACTTAATTAGTTTCCTTTGTGATCCTATGTGTTTTACTTCATTTAAAAACATCATCTTTAGAAGGGGCTCAGAGGCTTTTCACCACACTACCGAAGAGGTCCGTGGCCCAATAGAGCCCTGGTCCCTAGCAGCTGTCCCCTTTACCCACAAGTGGCCCAGTTACCATTCTTTATTTGCTCCGAGGCCACGCATCCGTTTCCATTTTCCACTGCTCTGACGCTTTTCCTAGAGTCATAAAGTATTTCCCTGTAACCATGTCTCTTTCAAAAGTTGGAAAAAGGGAAACGAACCAAGAGAGCCTTAACATTCTTGCATTGAGCTGCCCCACGTATTTATGCTGCCTCAATGGTTCTGCCCAAGGGGTTCATGCTCCACATCCTTGAACAGCGGTGGAGCACGTCCTCCAGCCAATCAGAGAATGTTCACCTCCTGTAAACAGACGATTTGGCCCAGGCCATCTGAACTGCAGCCCTGGGACTGGAGATTTTTCCATCCCTGCGCCGATGAGCTTCTCTAGCAATCTGGACATTACATTCCTGGCTGCACTGCCTCCTCCCTTCTTCCTGGGCTGCCAGGTTGTGTGAGGGGGAGGGTACGGGGGGAGGGGCGGTGCTATTTAGTGCGGGTTTGGGAGTGTCAACCCTTAACAGTATCCTGGGAATAAAGAGAAGACCAATCCTCCTTTTCTCTTTCTCCTTTTCAGCAAAGGAGCAGCAAAGGAGCAGCAAAGGAGCAGTCCTGCCGTCAGTCCTTGGGCTCAATGGTACACAGAGCTGGTCCTGATAGTGCCCATGCTCGTATGTCCCCGTGCAGTTTACACAGCTCTCTCCCTGGACCTCACTGGAGGATCCTCATACCAACGCTTCTGAGCAAAACACAAGAATGAACCCCACTTTGCAAAGGAGAGTCACTGAAGTTCAAGGAAGGAAAGATGCAAAGTCAGGCGAGCCAGACCTGCTGAACACCCTGAGGGGGTGAAACAGAACTCCCGCTCCCCAAGGGAAGCGATATTTTGATAATTCCACAGCAAGTGTTTAACAAGTGTTATTTAATTGGGTGCATTAATGTTTTAGTAGAGTAAGCCTGGACCTTTCAAGTAAATCTAGTCTCTTTTCAACAGCCACTGCAGCCTTAATACTAATTACACACACAGAGACATATACACAAAGCTGGGCATTTTTTTTCTTGTGACAATAAAATGTTGTATTTTATTTTATTTAAAAAATTATAATACAGTGAAATGGACTTTATTCTTTTGGTGCATTGTTCTATGAATTTTAACATATGTGAATATTTGTGTAAGAATCTTCAGGTTACAGATCCATCATGACAAAAAGGTCCTTAATACTGGCCTTTTAAAATAATTTTTAAAATAATTACACTGGTGTACACAGTTGAAAGCTCCAGGAATATTGTCAAATAGCCCACACAGGCCCTTGCTAAAGAGACTTTTCAACATTTTTTTTTAAGTGGAGTGAAGGATTGACTATTTTCATACTGTGAGAAAGACGAGAGAGAATCGGTGGGAGTGGTGGGACAATGCCTGCGGAGAGCGACCCGAGGAAGGAGGCTTGCGTGTGTGCGTCCTCCATTCCGCGTCCACCAGGGCGCCCCTCGCCCTCCCCAGGGCCCGGCGGGCTCTATTCCAGGCTCTCCAGCTTTCTCTTGCCCTGCCTCTTTCCTTGTATGTCCCACCTTCTTGCCTCTTCCTTACTTCCTCTTTGCATTCTTCTCCAATCTATCACGTTGCCTATTCCTCTGGTGAGTAAAGACACATGGGAAACAGCCATGCTCACGCCTCCAAGCCTGGCGGCCCGCTCTCCTAGATCCAGTTGGTTGACTCCCCTTGAAACCAAGACTGGGAGTTGAGAGAAGGGAGAAGGGGGGCACAAATGAGTAGATAAAAAGAAAGCTAACGTCCACACAGTGGTTCCTGTTGAGGAAAAAAGACCCAGTGTGACATTCCTTGCCCTCTGTAAATACTGAAGCAGGATATTAGTGTAATCCAAATGGTCTGAAGAAGATCCCTGAATTCTGTAAACAGTTACATTCTTACTAAATATTTTTGGTAGTATGTATTTCATGGGAGTTGACAGAAAGCAGAACTTTTATTAAGAGACTAAAACTAGTGTCCTTTGGATAATGCTAAATGGAGCTTCACATAAAAGACACTGTTCACTAAATGCTTTTCATTGGTTATAATACAGTCCAGTTATTTCATGTGACTTCAGTGGGAGGGGAAGACAGAACCAGATGGATCACTGCTTTCTCTGTTTTTAACACTATTGTCATTACATCCAAATGGGGCCACACACACTGTATTACGCTCTATGTATATGTATGTACTATAGTTAATAGACCACAATATTTTCAAAATATGTGTGCTTAAAAAAGAGGAAACAAAGAGAGGCAGCAAATGAAATGTTTGTGCTTCGCTGAGAAATCCACAGGAGCTCGATGTAATCAGAGAATTGCAATTCATTGATGGAACTGGCAGTAAACAAAAAGCACTAAAGTTTTTGGACTTAAAATTAGTTCTGCACATATGGAGTGAACTCATCCCGCAGGCCTAAGTCAGCTTTCACATGTCCAAAAACAGCAGCTGGGGGTGTAGACTTTTTACAGTTTCAGCACTCAGGTCTAACAAATATTTGACTCCTCTCCAAGTGTCTATAATCATTGGCTTTAGCTTTTAAATCCTCATTTTAACTTAGTGGCAGAAGTTTTAAGATTACCTCTTTAAAGCACAACCTGGCCACTCCTAGAGTTAAAAACAGTCTGTTTTTAGGTAAATGGCTAATTCGAGGTTCTTCCCTATTCCCACTCTCATCCAGGGAAGGTGTGTCAGGACGGCTTACTCGTTGTTCAAAGAGGTGAAGTTAATGGCTTGAATATGTTGTTCTATTATTCACAAGGTCCATCTTAGTCACCTTTACTATAAAAGTGGAGAATATTTTAAAAGTAAAGTTAAGGCACACACCATAAAAGTTTTACAACTCCCTTAAAATCGTAGAAGAGCTGTATATTTCAAGACGAAGATTTAAACTCTCATTATTTAGCAGGGGCTCAGGAGGCAGGAATTGCTGTGTCAACTAATGTCGTGCTCTGTATTTCACTGCTGCCTTTATGTTTTTTAAATGCCTCAAGAATAAAGCTTATGTAAAATGTCACGATTTGCAGGAACACGTAATATCCATAGCATATACGGACACCATTGCTGTTACTCTTAGTTATTACTGTGGGTTAGTTATGGACCCTCTGCCACAATGTCTCCGCTTATTAACATACTGCACACTAAAATGTGTAATGAACGGCCCCATAATGAGTAGTTACAAAGTCTAGTCACTCATTTTTTTCTTGGCTCTCCATTTCAGGCAGAGGGAAAAATTGAAGAGGATTGGACCTATGCCTGAAACATCAACCGCCTGATTCAGCTTATGAGGTGAGGAGAGAAGGGGGCCATCTCAACACTTAATTATTGAGAAATCCTTGGTCTCCCTCCAGGGTTAGAGCCGAAGGCTGCAATCATCAAGGTCACCTGCGCTGATCTCAAGTTCAAATTCCACAGGAAGAGGACATGGGTTTAAAGGGGTGATCAAGACTCAGACCCACAGCATGTTTATTGAACTCAGTTTTTTTAAAAAAAAATGAAAGAGACACATCAACAGCGTAAAGCTCCACAGCAGTGTCTGGTTCCTCAAAACTTTTTTTGGCTAACATAAATCACCCATCAGCGTGGCACGAGGTGAGGCCTTTAAGAGACAACTTGACCCCTGCCAGGTACTCGGTTCACTCCGAGGACACTAACAGAGGGACTTAATGGAAAGGACTGGTAATAATCTTTTCTCGACTGACATTTTAAAAGCAAGAGGAAGATCTGTTTTTTAAAAAAGTTTTATTAATTTTATTAAAAATGACCATAGCCAAGAGGAATTAAATGATACTCAGAAGATTCCTAATAGGCTAAGAATGTAGATAATTATATTACACTACTGCTCAGCCAAGCCTGCTGCCTGCTACAGATGAACCTGGCTAAGTATTCTAGTATATTCCATGACTGTGGAGCCTAAGGATTCTTTCGGAAATAAGCTTTTTTTTTTTTCAAAAGAATTTCTGACCCCACAGTTATTTGGTAATCAAATTTCCCTAAAGAAACCCAATCATTTGGGTGTTTTGTTGTGTTGAGTTGAGAGATGTGGTAGAATTGGATGCGATTCTTTTTGAGGAACTGCTTGTGTGTTTTTGATCATAGAAAATAACTGTTCATCAGCAGCAAATTATGAAGGCACGTGTCTTCTGTTTCACTGCTCAGTGCTATGCTGTACACCAGCAGTTTGCTGACCACAGTCCTCAGGAAGTGGAGCGACGCAGCAAAAGGAGTATTGATTATCAGAAACACATTTCTTTGCCGACATTAGGAAAGAAAGGGGGGGGGGAGTCCAGATTAACTCGTACTTGTAATAAGAGATGGAGTGCTATTGAAAAACTAAGGAAACGCTGGCTTTAGCTTGAATGCTGGGAAGTCCATATCAAAACTTCACCACCTCCCACCCTGCTACTGCAGTGAGGCCCGCTCTGCGGAGCCCGTCCTGTTGGGACAGCTCTGGGGAGTGCTGCTAGGTGGCAGAGTTTTAGGAGGGCTGTCACCCAGAGATGGGCTCCCCTGTTTAACTCTGCTGACTGATTCCACCAGACACTCCTAGCAGACTCGTTGCTGCCCCCACTCCATCCCAACTGTACGTAGTCTGGCTGACTGCGGGCGGAGTCTTCAGAGACCACTTGCCAGCTCTGAGCGGGGCCTCAGAGCAGCAGTTCGGGCTTGTCAAGCAGATGCATAGCCAAGGCTGCAGCCAAGTGCACAGCACATTTTCCTAAGTGGAAAGACTGTGTTAGAGACAGAACATTACTTAACAGTAGGTGGGCAGTTCATTCCTAAACAGCTCGGTTCTTCCCCATCGGGCCCCTGCAGAAACTTGTTTCTGCCAGCTGTGGGAGTGAGAGGCAGCTCTTGGAACTGGTTGGGGCAGACAGTGGCTACAGATGACAGTCACTTGGGAAGCCCCTGTCTGTGACTTTTCTACCTAAACAGCATAAAACAAAACCTCTGGGCTTATCTTTCACACAAACGAGTGGTACAACACGTTCCTGCACGCGCGTGTGCTAGTTTGCTGTTTGTTCTCCCTCTAGGCTTATCTGGTGTATAAAGGTGTTTTTTGTCTTGATACGTAAAGGTGCCTAGAAGGTAAGAACCCGGTAGGTAAGCACTCTTCTCTTTGTAGGAAAAAAGAACTCATATTATTGAGTGCCTGTTACCATTCCGGGATCTGCACCCTTAATCTTGTCTCTTCCTCACCAAACGCCTGTTCCAACTGAGCTGCCCAATATCACCTTGCTGGCTCCCCAGCCCAAGGCTATGCTGCTGTTTAAACTCCCCCAAGAGTTACAGAAGGTACCCTGTCTTCTCACCTTATGAACCCCCTCCAGGCCGGGCCTTGTCATTTCTGGGACTACATACCTGGTCCTTGTCAGCCAGACCCACCCCTAACACCTGTGGGGTCCAGGCAAGGGTACAACCAGAGGCCATCTACCTAAATTTTAAAAGTTATAACATGCCTCAAAACACCGGCACCTCACACCTGCATCAGATATGTGCACCAAGATTTATGTGCAAGAATTAGTTAAAATGGCCTAAGATGGAAACAATCTAAATGTTCAACAATGAGTCAGTTGATAAATTATAGTATCCATCCATACAATAAAATAACTATGGGCCATTAAAAAGTGTTGAGAGTATAGAAAAATGTGAATTACTGTTAAGTGAATAAAGATGATCCAAGTGTCTTTGTAATTATGCTTTGTTTAAACCATATGTATACATGAAAAGAAAAACGTGCAACAAAGTTGTAATATTTACTATCTCTGTGTTGTGAGCTTATTATAAATTGTATTTATTTTCTCCTATGTATTTTTAGTATTTTTCAAAAGTGTTATAAAGAGGGAAAAATGGAATAAGTTTATAAGAAAAAAATGTTCATATGATTCAATCTAATAGTCCTATATTCATGAATATCTTTTAAGGAAAATCAAAGATGTGGTTAGAGATAACAGTAGTACTCACTCATCACAATGTTCTTTATAATAATAAAATTGTAAATAACTAAAATTCTAAGAGCAGGATAATAGTTACATAGTTTGGGGAAACACAATGGAATATTGTAATGACTCAAAGTCATATTTTCAAAATCTAAGAGAACAAAATGCTCAAAATAAAATGTTACCTAGAAAAGCAAAAGTGAACCTCAATTATCTTAGCAACATAAATTGCTTCAGTATTTAAATAAAATCAAAGCAATGTCAGAGAGAGGAAAAAGACCTTTTTGATTGTGTGCATCCTTCGAATATCTTAAAAGGAGAAACAGTTCGAGAGGATTATTCAAACATTGAAACTTGGTCGTGTTCGTTATTTTTGTCTCATTACCTTCACGTTGCAGGGAACGAGGGTGCCGGGGAAAGTGGGTATAGGCCAAAGTCAGAACTGAGGAGGAGAAAATAGCCAAAGGATCAAGATATTATTGAGTCCAAGGGAGAAAGAACAGAATGGTTGGTTTAGACTCTAATGAAGAAAGAACAGGCATGGCTGTAGCTGGGGAGAAAAAAAAACTCAAAGATTTAATAAGGGGAAGAAAACATGTGGTTTCTCCAGCTCTGATTTTATCCTCAGACCTGTACCACTGATACCCACCCTGGATCTTCTACTTACCTGGAAAATCTTTCATTTATCAAGCAAGTATATATTGGGTGAAATGGTAGACAATGAGCGGAGAGAGGAAGAAGGAATCTTTCAGGTAGGTGTGTCAAGCTATTTGTCTGCTCCCTCAGAGAAATAGAGAAACGACTTCTCTTCCCCCTGCAGACGGGCGTTCTGTTTGTTTCACGCCACCCTGCATCCTTATCCACAGGGACTGGCTAAGCAGTGGTCCACTTACTGAAGCGTAGCCAATTAAAGTTTTTCACTGCCCTGGCCACTGCAGTTGGCCAAAGGGTGTCCGTTCATATGGCCCAAAAGAGAACAATCAGACCTTCTTTTCCTTCTCCTTCTCCTCCAAAACTTGTCTGGCAAAGGAGGGCTTCCTCCCTACAGTTAGAGAAGATGTGAGCCTGGAAGCTGCCGAGAGCCAGTTAATAAGCAGGGGAGAAAATGAAGCAATGAGCAAGAGACTCAGAGACAGGATGGAGAAAGAGTCCTGCTGGCATTCAAATGTCTCTTAGCTGATCACTTCTTCTGTCCCACTGGCTGTTTGGTTGCATGAGCCAACCAAACAGTTCTTCAAACACTAGTTCCTGTTGTGTTTCTGCCCTGTGAAACCAAAGAGTCCACTCCATTGCAGGGGACTGGCCTGGCCCAGTTCTGTATTGAGTGGTAAGGATACAGAAATCAATGAGAAAGCCTCCCAGGTCCAGCGAAGTAGACAGATACAAGATAACGAGGGAGCTAGTGGTGCTGCAACTGGAAGGGCCTTATTGCACTCCCTGCTAGCCTCTAACACAGCCCTCCTTCACTCAACATTAATTCAGCCAGTATTTACTAAATACCTATCACATACCACCCCACTCCTCCATCTATGGCCTTTTAAACTGAATTGATGCTTGCTTGTTCTTCTTTCCTGCTTGACTTCCACTAGCCTAAAGAGAAAATTAAAAGAGAGGAAACCACTTATGCCCCTAACTGTGAAAATGCAACATATCCTTAGTGAAAACTTGACAAATAACCACAAGATGGGGCTCTTATGCAATGGAAGTAAAATTTATGGGGCGCAAGGAGTGTACGCGATATTCTCCAATATCCATGATAGAATTTTCAAATCTTTTCTCGCCTTAAAAATAAGAAAAAAATATTTTATGATAAAATATGCTTCTAAACTTTTTATAATATCAAAGCAATGCATATAATAAACTTAGGGAGTACTTTTTAAAAAAATAGTAGTTTTTATTTTTTTTAGGGAAAAAATACATGATTATCACATTAGGAGTTTTTTTCCCTCAGAAATTCTGCCCACATCAAGGTTGGTTGCTTGTCTTCCTCTCTGGTCCTTTCATCTTCACACTTCTGCCTCTGTCAGCGAAAGGCCATACCGTGAAACAAAAATGCATGCATTGATTCGTTCTTGTTGCAGACTTGTATGTCCTCTGTATTCAATTTCAAAACAAATGAATGGCATTTGACATTTCCTATCAACATGCTCTTGTTTCCTGGTCTCTTTCACTGCCATCTAAATTAAATCACTTTGACCTCACTACTTTTCCCTTCAGGTTTACAGTTGGAAGATCTAGACAACTCGTGATTAATAATGGTCACATAAGGTCACCGCTGTCTCAGAAGATTTAAAAGAGATAACGGGAGGGAGAGCCCCGAGTGTGACTTGCCTTCTCAGAGGGGCAAGGTGACCACAGGCGGTGGCCCACTGGAGAGCGCCAAACACCCGCGAGAGGCACCAGCAGGGAGTCTGTGGGCAGAGGCAGGGGCGCAGCAACGTTGTGGGATTCCTCCACCGCACGCCGCAGTCCGCGTTGCGCGAACTCGAAACTGGGAGCGTCCTCTTGAGAAGCGGAAAACTAAATCTAGACCTGCAGAAAGTCCTGTGACCTTGGCTTGAAAGTCAGCCCAGTGCTATGACAAGGAAGACCTTTCCCATGAAGACTAGGCTCTTAAAAGCTGTATTACATCTGCATGGAGACTCAGTAAAACCACACTCAGAAAATGTGCATCTTGGCTATCTTTCAACTGTAAAATTATTATATTTGGCTCTGGTTATTCTGGACATTAGATGTCTTTGTAAGGGCTTCTTTCCGAAATTCCTTGTACAAAATGTTAGAGGTTATAAACTCGATTAATAGTGACAGTTAAGCAAATCTGCCATTACTGTGTGTGTCCAATACTTGATGATTTTTGGAAAGAATTCAAGGACAAGGAATGAAAAAAAGGTTGCATTCAAGTCGTACAGAATGTTCAAGCTTTAGAACTGATTATAAAAACTAATAACTTCTCCTGAAGAAATCTACCCAGAGTACCAAGAGAATTTTTTTAAGTTTTACTAATTAAATACAAAATTAAAGGGTACTGTCCTATAATTTCTTGCCTATGTTAGAGTTATAATATTTGAAATTTTCAATATCAAAGAACATCACGGGACCTTTGTGTGTATTTGATATATATTTCTAGGACAATTTGTATACTGATTTTTAAAGAAAAGCAACTGAGGAGGAGAAAAAGTACTTTTCTATACTTAGGTGACTTCTGAGGAACAGCTGCCACATATGAAACACACACACTTCTTAAGGACTCTTGGGGTCCCAGTGTTCCTTCAGGGAACTGAAAATCTGGAAAAATGGACTTCATTAGCTTCTGCAAAACTATTGAAAGGATATTTGAAATGGTGTTTAATACCTGCAAAGGCAGGAACAATCATTGGTTTAAAGTTTCACTGTAAAGACTGGTAAATAACACTGATTACCAGTCTTATTCAAACAGAAAATAATGAATAGTGATGAAAGGAGAATAATGATCCAAATTACTCTTAATCTTAGAATTGCGCCTATTGATTGGTCTAGAAATAACGGTGCTAATCACATGGTAAGAAAGCCAAATGCTTGAGAAAGTCATTAACTAGTACAATGGGCATTTCATTGTACTAGTAGTGTTTCATTGCATTGAAGCCTTCAAACAACTCTGTTTACGGAAAATTCCGGTGTTAACACAAGTCAAATAGCATTCCTCTCCACTCCTCTGTGCCTTGTAAAAGCTATTTAGGTACTCTTTATAATTCATCAAACATTTACTGAATACCTACTGTATGCCTGGCACACAACAGAATCAAACAAATAATTTAGCATTCCAAAAGACAATTACTAATGCCCATTGGCTTATTCCCAATAAGCTGAAGAAGTAATGACCTTCTCACAATAGTAAATTTACACTGTAGACCAACATTCCTGAAACACTCTTGCAAAGCTTCATGAAAAAAATATGCACACGCAAGAAATTATGTTAAAGACACAGAGTATTTATTAAAATATCGTAATTTCTCATCTCTAGGAAAAGGCTCAAAGGATTTTGAATTTGAAAAAGGCTTACTTCCCGTCAACTTTTCTTGAGGACCCTTGTATCCAGTTTCAAGTTAAATTTATAATACCTTGTTTTTAGTCCTTTGTGAGACCATGAATGTGTTCTTAAATCCTGATGTTGAGAGTTGATCACCCTTATTTTAATTTAAATTGTAACACTTATGCATTTGATTAACAGAACTAGAAACATGAAAAAGTCATGCTATTCTTAAGAAATGTGTTTGACCAAGAAGCTACTCAGTGTTAAGTCTTGCCGGGTGGGGGCAGCAGAGAGCACTTTGCAAAGACACTAGTTAGCTGAAGACCTCAAGACCTGTTTGTTGCCAGGGAATCCTCAGGGCACCCGGGAACTGGGCAAGATCAATCTGTTGTAGGGAAGTTGACTGAATAGAAAGGCTAATAACAGGAAGCATGAGCCAGGAGAAACAAGGAAAGGGAACAAGAAAGGGCTGAATGCAAAGAGGAAAGGGCTTGGGCTTTGAAGTCACCGAAGCCTGACTTCAAACACTTACCAAAAGAGACCTAATTTGTCAGGCTTGGTGCCTCTTGTGTGTAAAATGAGTATAATGATATCATATTACCACCTCACAGAATTATTACAAGGTTATAAGATGATGCTTTGTAAAGTGCTAGGCACATTGCTTACCAGTATACAGAAAGAGCTTAACAAATGTTGCAAGCTGTCATTATTATTTACTTCTGCTGCTGCCAAAGAGGCTGGCAAAGTGCAGCCGAGCATCAGCCTCCGGGAGGGAATTGAATGGGCACCTCGTAGAAGTCCAAGTCAGGGTGGGGAGGAGGTATAGGAGGCAAGGCCAAGAGACCCGGGATGGTGAAGACTTCTAATTACACTTTGAGTCATGGTGATGGCTTTTTTGGACACTAAAATCTTGCACACAAATCTTTCCTTTAGGGATACCCATGTATCCCCACCTTGTTTTAAAAATACCTTCTGAATCCAGTCATATGCAATAGCTGCTCTGGAAAGCAAACCTGGTGTCACTTCTGATTAAGACCCAGTTATGGAAATAACTCAAATACTCATCAATAGACAAGTGGTTAAAAATGCAGTATGTAATACAGTGGAATATGACTCAGCCATAAAAAGAATGAAGTTTTACCATTTGTGACAGCTTAGATGGACCTAGAAGGTATTATGCTAAGTGAAATAAGTTAGTCAAAGACAAATACCATATGATTTCACTTACATGTGCAGTCTACTGAACAAAATAAATGAACAAACAAAATTGAAACAGACTCATAGACACAGAGAACAGACTGATGGTTGCCAGAGCAGGTGGGGTGAAAGAGGTGAAGGGATTAAGAAGCATAAACTAGTAGTTACAAAACAGTTGTAGAGACGCAGAGCACAGCATAGGGGATGTGGTCAATAATATTATCATGACTCTATATGGTGCCAGGTGGGTACTCAAAATATCTAGGGGAACAATTTATAAAGTATGATGGTCTGACCATTGAGCTGTACACCTGAAACCAATACAAAATAATATTGACTGTAAACTGTAATTGAAAAATAAAATAAAATAAAAGTGGAGGAGCAATTAAAAAATGACCCAGTTATTTTACAAGTGCATTTATTTAACAAGAATGAGAAGGAGACGCTTGTGCCATAGAAAGGCTTCCTCAGGTACATAAGGGAAGGCATCCATTGGAGACTGGTTGTTGGCTCGTTTGTCCAAACAACTGTTCTTGGAAGCTGCTTTTATTTTAAAACCATATGCATGACCCTTCATTCTCAGAAATGTGAAGCAAATAACTCTTCTCATGCTTGAAAACCACACTGAGGTTCCCATACATCTGAGTACAGATGCCACAGTCCATGACATGTGAAGTGTTTCGCTTTGTAATGGAAATTATGGACATATGTAACAGGCCTTGCTCTTGAAGAATCCAAGAAATATTTTTCTAGACATAAAATGTTTGTAAACTGCACTATGCCCAACTTCCTGTTCATACTTCACTACTGAAGAGCCCAGACTTTGGGAGATGCACTTTCGGGCGTTTTGCAGATGGCCTTGGCTGGGCAGTGAAGCCGAGGCCATCCCCCAGCTGAGGGAGGGTTTTCCTCAGCCTTAGTTATCCTGTGGGGGAGGATGAAAAGGCCTCAGAATAGAGGAGGAGAGAAACTGCTTTGCTCTGAGAGGGATAATGGGTTCTGCATGGGACTGAGGCTTGCAGAGGCCTGGACACTTTGCAAGTATGGTTTGAGCTGGTCCTGGCCACCAAGAGGCCTCCACAGGCTAGGCTGGGGCTCCTCAGTTTTTTTAGGGCCACCAGTAACACCCAAGAGTACCCACTGATCTCTGCAGTGTCACGCACTGAACTTGAGATTCTCTTAGCTCTTAGTAGAATTTGTATTAAATGCCATGCGTTTTTTTCCATTTTTAATACATGGCACAGTGATATAAATAAATTCACCCTCTTGTTCAAACTGAAAACTTCCCTATTCCTTTCCACTCCTACATGGATTCCACCAGCAGCACTATCAATTCTGCCTCCCAAGAGAACAAACCTCAAGCCTGTGCTCTCTACCTCCCTACTGCCCAGACCAACTTTGCCATTTTCTACCTGGATTACAGCAGGGCCCCACTCTCCCTGCTTATTCTGTTGACTCCTCTACTCCATTTTATACAGACTAACCTGAGGATTCTTTTTCAAACATAAATGAAGCAAAGTCATTCCTTATTTAAAACCTTTTGGTTTCCTCCGTGTTTTCAGGATAAAGCTCTAAATATTCAGTATATTCTGCGGGGCCAATCCGGCTTTAGTGTGCTTTGTAGAGCTGAGTGTGAGCCACAGCATGAAAGAAGGGCCACCTGGAAAAGCCATCTGTGGGAAGTGCAAAGTGACCTTCAAAATGTGGGCTGCAGTGCAGGTAACAGATTTCCTGGGATTCCTCTGGAAGGCAACTCAATAGAAGAATGGACTTCCTGTTCCTGTGGGTGGGAGATGTCACAGGAAAGGACAGGGAATGTGACTTCCATGTCAGAACAGGTTCGTAGGGTCTGGGGTTATGTCAGTGACATACCCAGCCTGGGGAAAGGAAGAGCTTCAATCAAAGCAACCCCTTTATCTTAGTCACACAAATAAGAACCAAAAATTATACAACTTACATGTAATAATGGCTCTGTTTATCAAGTACCTGCTAAGGGGCTGGCTCTATGCCAGGCATTTAACATACTTGATTACAACAACCTTATAAGATAATTATTATACCTCCATTTTTGATATATGGAAACCAAGGCTCAAAAGGTTATTAAAAGTCAAATGATAAGTAAGGCACAAACTTTAAAAAATTATCCAATTATCTTTCTTTGTGAAGGAAAGAGACTGATCTAATGTATAATTTATTACCACCTGTGTATCACATAAGACAGGGTGCTTGCTTATCATCTGTCTGCCCACCACTAGAGTGAGAGAGTCCCTCCCCTAAAGGGCAGGAACGCCTGTGTTCACTGCTGCCGTCCTAGCACGTCAGACAGTCTCTGGTCACAGCAGTCTTTACAGGGGTGTCTGTCCAGAGACTGAAGAAATGAATGAAGAAATGAACTTTCATAGCTGTTTCTATTAGCCAGTTCTTTTGATTCAGAGCTTTCCAAAAGCAGAAAAAACTAGTGTGAATATCCCTGAGTCCATAGATTTGGCGTTGTATGTTTTTGGTGTTACAGGTTTTTTTCATCCCCTCCACTAAAGAATTGCTATTAAAATACCACTTGCCTTGTTCAACCAGAGGTTTCCATTGGCAACAAGAATTAATTAAATTATGAGTCATCAGCAGATGACATACTAAGGCAGATTATCCCCCCATGATCAGTTTTTTTTTCTAATTATAAAATATAGTAAAGAACCCAAGCTAGATTTATTAATTTTAAACAACAAGGTATGTACTATTATGAAAAGATTTCAAAGATATATTTTTAGTGGAAAGAACCAAGATGCAGAACAGTGCTCATGATATGCTTTTATCCCAGGGGGTAATAATAACAGTTATTAAAAGCTTACTGTGGGTCAGGCACTAGGTTACACCCACTGCACAAATGACCTCACTTACTCTTTGAACAACACCATGTTGTTAGTGCTACACCTCCATTTTTAAGTAGAACTACTACCCTATATTAACTTTTCTTTCGTATTTATTTTAAAACAATACAAAAATTAGATTGCAACAAACACCTACACGTATATTTACATCTGCATTTACTTCTATATCTCCATGTATTGAAAACCATGAGATTATACTAATATCTACAATTCAACTCTTATATCCCAGTTTTATTTTTCTCCCTTTTTATATGTGTATTTCTCTTCTCCAATCATGAGAAGCTGACTCCAATTTTCCTCAATATATTTCTTATTTAATTGGTCGCCCTGTGTGTATAACCAAGCTCCTGTCACCTCCACTGTCCCCATCCCCTGGCAGAGAAATCCTTCTCATTCCACCAGTCTCTAACACTGCAGACGGGCCCCTCCTGTGCCTGCCTCACCCCTACATCAGGGAGCAGCCTCCTCCCCCGACTCAGGCACCGACACCCCGTGCCAGCAGAACCCCTGCTTCCTCTGTGCCAGGCTGTCCCTACTCCACTTGGGATGTGAAATTCCACCCCTCAGCCCGCCCGACGGGACCGGACAGGGGCAGCGTCTTTGCCCATTCAGAGGTAGCTATGAGAAAGTGGCTCCTGGAGTTGTGAAGTTTTAGAACTGGGTCAAGCAGCTAAGTTAGCATCGTTGGTAGCCCATTCTTGAAAAGACCGGAAGCATGGCTGGCCATTTTGCCACTTATTTGCATGAAAATGAAACATGAAAGGTGAAAGAAGAAAAAAAAGTAGAAAGAATTGCACCAGGGAGGAAACTATTTCATGAGCTGAATCCCAAGCAGCAGAGTCACCACTGATGTCACTACAGTGTTGCCAGCTAATAAGGGGCTGCTTCTTCACTGTCGGGAAATGCAAACAGCGCAGTGGTAAAATGTTCCTATTTTTCCATCCTTACTATAGCAACGCCATAACAGAGTACTGATCTCTGAAAGACGAAGCTGTGAAAACAAACATGCACTTAAAAGCTAGGGGGCACTTGGAATGTGAGTTTTCTTTTGGGATACTGGATAATACAGTATATCCAAAATACTCAAACCGCCATTGGGTAGGAGCACACCTCTCCAGGCAGCAGTCTGAAATCACCCGTCAAATGTCTCAGCAAAGCTCCTGCCTGGTGCAGGCCTGCCAGCCAGGTTTTCCCTTTTCCTCTCTTGGCTTGACTGAGCTGCTTCCAAGGTGTTTCAGAGAGCAAAAGGTGGGATGCAAAATATAGAAGAGTCACTCAGGCCAGGCCTGCTTTTTCCTCTGACTGTGAATGGGCAGCAACTTGGCCTCTGGTCCCTTCGCCGCCACCAGAACTGGACAGAGGCCTGCCCTTTCCAAGGGCAGGATCTCCTGTGGTGCCTGCGGTGAAAGTTTATCTTTAGCATCAACAATTGTCACTTTCCATTTTGTTATTATTTCACCCATTCCCTTGACTTTATGTGTTTATTTAATCAGCAACCTAATTTTTTACCTCATTTCCCTCTGCTTTGTTGTCATTAATAATAGTAGTTATTAATTTTTATTCCCACTGCCTTCCACCCATGGCCTCCTTACTAAAGACTTTGAAAAATAAGGTGAATTTTGTGCCTGTGGAAGGTGCTGAGAGGCAGACTTCAAAGTTTTCCCCGTCATTTCTTCCCACGTGAGTCCACATAAGGTAACAGCTCTCCTTTCTTGATGCAAATTCTTTCCAGTGAACCAAAAATGTCTTGGTTTTGTTCACAACTAAAGAACAAAACCTCCTGTTATGAGGCCGCATACTTCCAGGCACTTGCAACTGGCACTTTATCTTCTTAACTACCAGACTGTGGCTAGCGATCTTCTCCATTCCAGGTTATAGAAGCTCAGAGTTTCCTACCCCAGGACTAGAAAAATCCATAACATACCAAGATTTTGTGAGCATAACCAGAAATAGACAGCTTTGAGAACAGCGACACAACCATTAATCTAAAGAAACTGGAAGATCGCCCCACAGGGCTGAAGTAGATCATCATGATCCACCCAGGGAAAAGTGTCCAAATGAAGTCCAAGATCTAGAACACACTGGATGTTTCCTGCCTGTTCCTCTAGTCTGATCTTTCTTCTTTGCCACCCTTTTGTGTGTCCAGGCAGGAGGTTGGCCTGTTGGACTGTAACCACAGGCTCCTTCTCCCTCTGGCTTCCTGTTGGATCCACCTCATGGGGAGCACTATAGAACAGAGAGAGGTAAAAATCAAGGAATGCATTCACTGGCTGCTTTGCCATGGTGTCACTACAGGCTGGCTGAATATTTCAACCCATCATCTGCCTTCTCTCTCTGATTCTAGTCACCATTTTGTCCTTTGTCCCTTCAGGTCTTGGAGGATAACAGCACCCTTTTACTAGCTAGGGTCTTCCCCTACCTTGATTTTCCTGTAACCTACTAACACCTTTGTTAATAATCCTTTTATTAAACTCTCTTCAAATTACCTAGTTTGAGTGGACCATCTGTTTCCTGCTGCTAATTCGATAGCTGCACAAGATCTCTGTTTAGGCAAGGCAGAAACAGGTATATTTGAAAAAATTGCAATGGTAAATGATCCGGAACCCACAGGTAGAAATGTAAGTCACACTTGAACCAAAAAAATAAATTAAGAAAAGGAGAAGCTATTGAGGTTTATTGATGGAGAAACATGAATAAATTTACTGATACCAGGGGTACAAGAATCAGATTGCAGATAGCACAAGATTTACCATGCCTTTATTGTAGGCCAGGCACTGTGTTAAGCTCTTAATGAGGAAAGTTGGTAGCATACTCAGAAACATATTACATGAGTAGTAGAGGAAAGATATCAGTCTTTGACTATCTCAGAACTGCATAACTTTAAAAGCAAGCCTTAAAGGGGTCAAACTGTTTCCAAGTAAATTAACTATATCCTAGAACAAAGCTCAAGAACATATATAAAAATACAAAATATGCAACTTCCTAAAATGGAAAATTCACAATTGCTAGTACCCAATCAAAAATTACCGGGTGTGCAAAGAAATAGGAAAATCTGGCTTACAATGATAAAGAAAAATCTATTAAAATTGACTCAAAATAACACAGAAAATAGAATTAAGTAGTCAAGGGCATTACAACCATAATCCACATGTTCAAAACAATGGAGGAAACCATAAGTATGTTAGGGAAATAAGTAATTGTATGAAGAAGACCCACATCAAACTTCGAGTTGAAAAAATACAATGTCTGAGATGAAAATGTACTGGGTGGTATTAAAAGCAGATTAGACAATGTGGAATAAAGTATTAGTGAATTCAAAGACAAGTCTACAGAAACTATTCAAAATTGAAAACAGAGAGAAAAATGACTGAAGAAATAATCACCAGAACATCAGTGAGCTGAGGGGCACCCTCAAGCAGCCTACTATACACGTAATTGTAGTCCCCAAAAGAAAAAAGAGAGAAGAAACAATGCCCAACATTTTCTCAAATTCATTGAAAACCACAAACATAGAAATCTAAGATATTCAATAAACCCTAATAAAAAGAAAGATGAAGAAACCATACTAATGCACATCACAATCAAATTGGGGAGCTCCTGTCAATGGCAAAATCCCTGATAGTCACACCTGGCCTTCAAGTGAGAGCAACCACAGAATTGTGTCAAAGACATGGGTGTTCCCTTCACTACTGTATTTCCCCACAGCTTAATGAAGGGAATGTATTCTGGGTCTCCTAGTGGGACACAGAGTGGGGATGGGTATAGAAATTGCACATGACAAATCTAGTACAATATTCTTATCTCCCTAAGCCTGTGGATTCTGTCCTCCACGTCATGAGAAGAAAGCTCGGGCATGTCATCTCATTAAATGTAGGCCAACACTGAGTCCATGTTTTAGTCAATTATCCAAGAAAGATGTTAGAGCCACTTCCAGCTGCATAAGCTGATACATTAGGTCCAGAATCTCTAGGAAGTGCACCATATCAATGAGTTCAACCCAATACACTATTGTATTTTTTTTTGGACAAATGTCCTTAGAATACACCCTAGAGATGTTCCCCAGGTATCTTTTCATATATATCATTAGCAAGGTCTCGAAAGTCTTTTGGGGTATAAATTATGTGTAACCATCCCCGCAGGAGCATGCTAAGATTTGCTCCAATTGAAAGGTCCATTGGTAAGAGGAAGTGGTTGTGGTAAGTCTCATGGAAAATGTACAACCCTTTCAAGGCATCTGCCCCAGGTGAGATTACCACCAAATTTCCCAAGAAAAGAAGTACAATCATGGACTAAATGTTTATGGATGAATCACATGGTCTTACCACAGACCCATTTCTCAGAAATGGCTGAGCTATTTAAAAACTTGAATGGTTTACTGAAGACTCACTCAGTTATGGTAGCAAATGAGAGACTGCCTGAAAAGATGTTCTGTCTTATTTGGTGCACTATATGCTTTGAATCAGAGGCTATTAATGATGACATCTCCCCATAACTCATATATATAGATCTGAAAATTAAAGAGCAGCAGCCAAGCAGCCATCTGAATCCCCTGAAAAGGGAGTTCAAAATTTTAACTCTAGAGAAACCAGAATATGCTAACAATTTAAAAAGCTATGCCCAATCCTTCAACCCACTGTCTCCCCATTATTAGTAAGCAGCAGGGTTCTAAAAAATATATTAAAATCCAATTTTAGTTACTTAAAAATGTGGGGATCTTTATACATGTTCACTAGCATATTATAACATGATAACTTTATAAGAAAAGAAATGAGCGAGGATTCTCCAAATGAGCTATAAAGTGCCTGGCAGCAAAACAAAAAATAGGAAAGCCAGAAACAAAATATTATGTGGTGTCCCAAATATGTTTTCCTGATTCCCTGATAGGCTCTCTAGTTCATCCTCCTATAGGATCTAATAATCAGACAGATGAAATCCCCTAATGTTACAAGCTGACAAATTACCCTTAGAGTTTAGGGCACTATTCCAAAGAAATATTATGAGAAAACAGTAGGAAAGGATTCCCGCATGCAGGTCTTCCTTCAGCCTGCATTGCTTTCCTACTCTAGTGATGCGAGGACACACTCTTGAGGTTAAAAGTTCAAGGTTAAGTGGGTGTTATTATTCTCTTGGCCCTCTCATGGATCTACTGAAAAATATTAGTTGATCTGGAAGCAAATAATGAAAAGCATTAGCTGCTGAGCTTGGGCTTCTGGCAGAACATTGGACAGATAGAGTTGTGTGGCTCTAGGACTGGGGACATTTCTCCCTTGCACAGCCAACCAGTGCAAAGTTGTCCTGTCACACAGTGAAATACTCGCCTTTTGGGCCTGATAAACTCTGCTGGCCTCACCCTAACTATGTAAGACCCCCATACCACCACAAAGGTCAGAGGGCACCCAGTGGGAAGCAGCTAGACTTGGTATATCCTGGAACATTTGTTGAGTGGCCTTAGAGCCAGCACTGGCACTAAATTTGAACCTATATCAAGCAGTGAACACCACTCATCCATACCTCGTGACTCACTGAGAACCAACTACAGTAGCACCAGAGGCTCTTCCAATGAATAAGACTCCTGCAGTCAGCAGACAGAGGCAGGTGGAGCCAGATCTCAGGGTGCCTTGGCACTTTTGCAGAACTGCCCTTGGACTTGGTCCTAGAAAAATATGTCCTTGGTGTGCAGCTTTGTGCTTCCAATGCACACCCAGGCCTGACAGAGGCAGCCACAAACTGTGGATCACTTTGTAGCTCCAAACATGTTGCTGAGGGCCAGTCATAGTCAGTATCTGATATTGATCTGCACCAAAGTCCCTCCCAAAAGGTCCCAGAACCAACACACTCAATGGGCAAGCTCAGTAAATATCTGAGCAGGATCTAATTAACTTCACAAGTGGCATATCCAAAGGGAGATCTTGACAAACATCAGACCCTGCTGAAACAAATTCTGCTTTGTGGGGTCAGCACCTGCACGACAGTTCATACATTGTGATCGAGGTCAATCCTCACTTTTAGCCAGCCTGAAGGTTGACCTCACACATGAAGGGGCCAATAGCAGTTAGGACAAGACTCAATTACAACAGGCGGGCCCACATAAACTACACAAAGGACATACCTGGAACATCCAGATCAGGTTATCAAGGAGACTGTGACACTGGGTCCTACAAGACACCTACTATATAAGTCCACTCTACCAAGACTGGGAGTCGTAGCAGATCTACCTGATACACAACAACAGACACAAAGATGTAGCCAAAACATGCAGACAAAGAAACATGTCCAAAATGAAAGAACAGGAGAAATCTCCAGAAAAAAGAGCTAAATGAAATAGAAGCAAGCAATTTATTAGATATAGAGTATTAAAAAATGGTTATAAGGATGCTCAAGGAATTTAATGAAAACTTTAACAAAGAGACAAAAAGCATTAAAAAAGGACACAGAAACCACAAAAAAGAACCAGTCAGAAATGAAGAATAGAATATGTGAAATGAATACACTGGAAGGAATAAATAGTAAGTTAGATAAAGCAGAGAATAGAATCAGTGATTTGAAGGACAAGATAGAAAAAATGCCCAATCAGAAGAGAAAAATGGAAAAAATTAAAAATCAATATAGTTTAAGGGATCTTATGAACAACATGAGGTATAACAATAACATCGTCATCTTAGGGGTACCAGAGAGAGAAGAGAGAGATCAAAGTATTGAGAACCCATTTGAGAAAATAATGACTTAAAACTTCCCTAACCTGGTGAAGGAAAAACAACACACAACTATAGGAAGCACAGAGAGTCCCAAACAGGATAAGCCCAAAGAAGCTCACAGCAAAATGCATCATAATTAAAATGGTATAAGTTAAAGACAAAGAGACAATCTTGAAAGCAGTAAGTGAAAGACAGTTATTTACCTACAAGAGAGTTCCCATAAGACTATCAGCTGATTTCTCAACAGACATTTCAGGCAAGAAGGGATTGGCATGAAATATTCAAAGTGATGAAAAGCAAGAACTTACAAACAAGACTACTTTACCCACAAAGTCTATCATTTAAAATTGAAACAGAAATACAGAGCTTATCAGAAAAAAAAAAGCAAAAGAGTTTGTTATCACATCGGTATCACAAGAAATGTTAAAGGGTCTTCTTGAGGAAGAAGGAGGAGGAGGTGAAAAAACAAAATAACAGAGGCACATAGTTGAAATAATAAAATGGTAATAAATATGAACCTATCAATGATCACTTTAAATGTAAATGGCTTGAAAATCTGGGGTAACAATACTTATACCTGACAAACTAGGCTTTAAAACAAAGGCTGTAGTAAGAGACAAAGAAGGACCCTACATAATGATGAAGGGAACAATCCGACAAGGGGAGTAACCCAACAGAGGACACCTAAATGTACAAACTAAATATTGATGGACACAAAGAGAGAGACTGGAAGTAATACAGTCATATTAAGGAATTTTAATATCTTATTGATACCAGTAGATATATCTTCCAGACAGAAAATCAACAAAGAAACAGCAGCCTTAAATGACACACTGAATCAGTTAGATTTAATGCTCACAGATTTAAATGCTGATATCTTCAGAGCATTTTACTCCTAAGTAGCAGAATATATATGCTTTCCAGGTCCACATGTAACACCTTCTAGAATAGACTACATGTTATGACACAAAACAAGTCATAATAAATTTAAGAAAATTGAAGCCACATCAAGTACTTTCTCTGACCATAATGATATAAGACATCAATCATATGAAAAAAAACTAAAAACACATAAAGACATAGAAGCTAAATAACATGATATTAAACAATGAATGGGTTAACAATGAAATCAAGTAAAGAATCAAAACATACCTTGAAAATGAGAACACAACAATCCAAAAATCTGTGGGACACAGCAAAAGCAACCCTAAGAGGGAAATGCATAGTATTATAGGACTACCTAAAAACCAAGAAAAATCTCAAATAAACAATGTAACTTTACACTTGAAATAGAACAAGAACAATAAACAAAGCCCAGAGTAAGTAGAAGGAAGAAATTAACAGAGATCAGGGCAGAAATAAACAAAATATAGCCTAAAAAAAGACAATATAAAAGATCAATGAAACCAAAAGCTAGTTCTGTGAAAAGATAGACAAAATTGACAAAACTTTTACCAGACTCATCAAGAAAAAAAAAGAAAGGCCCCAAATGCATAAAATCAGAAATGAAAGAAGAGATGTAATAACTGACTCCACAGAAATACAAGTGATTGTAAGAAATTATGACAAACAACTATCTGTCAACAAATTGGATAATCTGGACAAAATGGATAAGTTCCTAGAAACATACAGTCTTCCAAAACTGAATCAGGAAGAAACAGAAAATCTGAACAGAAAGATTATAACAAATAAAATTGAGGCAGTAATCAAAAACTCTCAACAAACAAAAGTTCTGAACCAATGGCTTCACAGGAGAATTTTACCAAACATTCAAAGAAGAACTAACACCTATCCTTCTCCAACTATTCCCAGAAGTTCAAGGGGAGGGAAGACTCCCAGCTCACTTTACAGGGCCAGTATTAACTTAATTCTAACTCCATTGAAGGACACTACAAAAGAAGAAAATTATAGGCCAGTATACCTGATGAACATAGATGCTAAAATCCTGAAGAAAATATTAGCAAACTGGATCCAGCAATACATTAAAAAGATTATGCACCATGATCAAGTGGGCTTTATTGAAGGGATGTAAGGTTGGTACAATATCTACAAATCAAGAAAGGTGATACACCACATAAACAAAATGAAGGATAAAAATCACATGATCATATCAATAGATGCAGAAAAAACATCTGATAAAATCCAACACCACTTATGAAAGAATTCTCAGCAAACTGGAAATAGAGGGAGCATATCTCAATGTAATAAAGGCCATATATAAAAACCCACAGTCAACATCATACTCAATGGGCAAAAACATAGAAGTGTTTTCCTTAGGATTGGGAACAAAACAGGGATGCCCAGCTTCCCCACTGTTATTCAACATAGTACTGGAAGTCATACCACAACAATCAGACAAGAAGAAGAAATAAGAGGCAACAAATTGGAAAGGAAAAGGTAAAACTCTCATTATTTGCAGATGATTTAGAGAACCCTAAAGATTCTACCAAAAAACCCCCCCCAAAATTACAAGAATTGACAGATGAATTCAGTAAAGTAGCAAGACACAAAATGAATTTCCGGAAATCAATTGTATTTTTATACATCAATAATTAACTATCAGAAAGGAAATCTGAGAAAACAATCCCATTTATAATTGCATCAAAAATACCTAGTAATAAATATTTTGCACTCAGAAAATTGTAAGAGACTGAAGAAAGAAATTGAAGAAAATACAGATAAGTGGAAGCATATACCATATTCACAGATAAGAATACATCATTAAAATGTCCATACTACCCAAAGCAATTTTAGATTTAATGCAATTCCTAAGAAGATACTAATGGCATATTTCACATAACTACAACAAATATTCCAAAAATTTATATGGAACCTCCAAAGACCTGGAATAGCCACATTAATCCTGAGAAAGGAAAACAAAGAAGAATCATGCCACCTAATGTTAAACTGCCCTACAAAGCCAAAGTAATCAAAACAGCATGGCACCAGCATAAAAATAGACAGATAGATCAATAGAACAGAAGAGAGAACCCAGAAATAAACCCACATCCATATGATAAGTTAATATTTGATGAATGAGGCAAGAACATACAATAAAGATAATCTATTCAATAAATGATGTGGAGAAAATTGGACAGATATATGCAAAATAATAAAACTAGACCACCTTTTTACACCATACACAAGAATAAACTCAAAATGAATTAAAGACTTAAGTGTAAAACTCAAAGCCATAAAAATCCTGGAAGAAAACATAAGTAGTAAAATCTCAAATATTTCTCATAGCAATACGTTTTCTGATAGGTATCCTCAGGCAAGGGAAACAAAAGAACAAATAATCAAATGGGACTACATCAAACTAAAAGGTTTTTGCACAGCAAAGGAAATCATCAACAAAATGAAAAGATAACCCACTGAATTGGAGAACATATTTGTCAATGATACATCTGATAAAGGATTAATCTCCAAAATTTATAAAGAATTTATGCAACCCAACACCAAAAAAAAATCTAATTAAAAATGAGCAAAGGACCTGAATAGGCACTTCTCCAAAGAGGGAAGATGGCCAATAGACATATGAAAATATGCTTGACATCACTACTCATCAAAAAGTTGCAAATTAAAACCACAATGAGATGTCACTTCACACATGTCAGAATGGCTATCATCAATCAATTGACAAACAAAAGGTGTCAGTGAGTATGTGGAGGGAAGGAAACCCTTGTGCACTCTTAGTGGGAATGCAGACTAGTGCAGCCACTGTGGAAAGTGGTATGGAGATTCTTCAAAAAATTAAAAATGGAATTGCTGTGTCATAATAGAACTGCTTTATGACACAGCAGTTCCACTTCTGAGAATATAGCTGAAGAATCCAAAACACTGATTTGAAAGAATATAAGCACCCCTTATATTCTTTGCAGTGTTATATACGATAGCTGAGATTAGGAAGCAGTCCAAGTGCCCATCAGTAGCTGAGTGGATAAAATAGCTGTGGTATATTTACTACCACTGAAATACTACTAATGAAATACTACCCAGCCATAAGAAAAGAAGAAATCTTACCTTTTGTGACAGCATGGATGGTCCTGGAGAATATTAGGCTAAGTGAAATAAGCCAGTCAGAGAAAGATAAATACCACATGATTTCACTTATATGTGGAATCTAATGAACAGACAATATAATGTACAGATAATGTATTATAGAATTGCATACCTGAAACCTATACAATTTTATTTATCAATGTCACCCCAATAAATTCAGTAAGAATTAAAAAAGTATTATGGTTACATTATATATATAACTGAATAAATGTCTTTTTAGAAAGCAGTTTATCACTCAAAGTATGTCATATTGCCCTAAAATCACCTATGCAATTGCTGTCCAGAGATGGTTTCTTTAGAACAACTCCCTGTCCAACTTTTTATTTGTACGGTCTCTGACAAACATGGCCTCCAAGAAAGTGTTTGGAAAAGTGTTTGAGCCCCTATGGCTAATGTCTGAGCTTACCCAAAAGGATGGTTTTTAAGCTCCCTCTTCTATGCTGAATGCTAGAAAGCTCTAGAAGGATTTGATAGGCAAATTGTCAAAAGAGTATCACTTAAGCATAACTATGGCTATCAAAAGTTTAGAATTAATTGAAAGAATTATTTTCTTTAGGATCTAAGTCTAATGTACAAATCATTTGTAGGGGCTTAACATTAGGCAACAATGTACAACAATACGACTAACTCTGACTCCACATTGGAGACCATCTACTTATTTGATAAGGGGAAAACAAGTCCAGGGCAATATGTAAGAGAATAAATTAATCATGAAATCATTTAGCAAGAAAAGAAGAGCTCAGAGAAAATAAGAACCTAGCTTTCAAAAACATTTGTTTAGGGAAGAGTCATGTCTCCTAACCAGAACTAAGGTAAATACAGACACACCAGAGCTATGGTAATCCGTGAAGGAAAGCTCTCCTCTCTGCACGAGAGTGTGTCTCCAGTCACGTGAGCCCAGTGGGGCTGGGCAGGGGCCGTGTGTGCCTCTTCTCCTAAGGTTCGCAGCGTGCGTCTGGGTTTGACAAGCAGATAGGAGAAAAATAAATATATTTAGATCCAAACTAAAAAAAGTCTTATGCAAAAACACATTGTCACACTAAACCCAAACTATATATTGGTAAAACCAATCTGTTAGAGTAGTTTGGCAATGTGTATCAAGGGCCTTAAAAATGCGCACGTCCTTTGAACAGAATACTTTACTGTAGCCTAAGAAAATAATCAGATTTTTTTAACAAAAATCTTTACAGCAAATACATAAATAAATAAATGCCCAACAAATCTATTAAAGTGTTTTTGTTTCTCAAAATTATTAGTTTTCAGTATGTGAAATAGAGGGAAAGCACAGGTTATAATCCATGGTCCCATTATTCTTCATTTTGTAATTCTGTATGCATATGCATGTGAAAAAATTATAACAGAAAATAATTTTTCTAGGGCTTTTCTTTGTTGTATTTTCAAATTTTTCTCCAGTTAAGGAAAAAGAACTTTCTTTAAAAAGGATATTAAGAGTAGCCAACAACCTCAGGGTATCGTTATGTCATGATTAAATGGAGTGAGTGAAAATGAGGCACCAGAGCAGTACTCACTGCTCACATAACATGTTCTAAAATACCTTCCTTCATCTTCTACAATAGCTGCCTGACTTTCAGGGGGCCTCTCGCCTCAGAAAGGTTGTGAAATTGTGCCAATATATGTTTCACCATTCCTTAATTATTTGTGCCAACTGATGTGAGTTGAAATATGGAAAACATCAAACAGATAACCCTAAATTAATTTGTACTTGGACTTGGAATATGACCAGACACATGTGCTTAGACATGAATGTATTTATTCCCTACTAAATCTCAGACCTTGTCTTCACCACTTGTTGGCCTGGCTCCTGCCTGCTCTTCCCCCTGAGGAGGTCTCCAGGAAACAAACTAAAGCTGAGAAAGAATTGTTTGGTGGTGGAGACTTGGCTCTGACTTGTGGATATTTATATGTATAAATGCAAAAACATCCCTACATGGTTATCCACATATTTATATTCCACCTATAGCACTTAATTTTCCCTATTTCTTTGATTAAAGGGTAAGTTTCATTTGTGTACAATCTTTCAGATTTGGTGACAGTGGTGACTGGAGCAACGCACAGAAAAGATGTCAGGACTAGCTACATAATTTAAAGGACCAAGTGCAAAGGGAAAATATGGGGCCTCTTATTCTAAAATTATGAAGAATTTCAAGATGGTGACAGCAGAGTATTAAACTAAGAATAGTGCCCTTCCGAGCTCAGAGCCCGGTGGGCAGGCATGGGCCATGCACTCATAAGGCCAGTCCTGAGTCTCGGAGTCAGGTAGACGTGAAATCAAATTCTAGGTTTTTCGTTTATAAGCTGAGCATCTTCACTAAGTTAACTAAATGTTTAAAGCTTCAGTTTTCTTATCTGTAAAATCAGAGTAATGAGAATATAGTGTCATTCTCAAGATTGTTGTGACAATTAAGAGAAAATATTATATTGATTGTATGGCATAGTGCCCAGTGTGTGGAGACTCTGCCTTCTAAAATACAACCTTCAGAGTCTCTCCCTAACTTAAAATTTATTTTGGTTATCCATTGCCTACCAAACAAAATGAAAATGCACATTATGGCATAAGACCTTTACTATTTAAGTTTTATCCCCTTCTTTTGACTTAACCATCTACCACTCTCCCACATATATCAAGTCCAAAATATAATTTGTGTTTTCACTTTTCCTTAAGGGTCAATAATTATAATAGGCACAAGTGACATGTTAAACACAAGACAACAGGACCGAATGGAGTTGCTTATTCTAAGTATAATGCCACCAAACCAAAGCTTAATTACAGTTTTGTTTTGGTTCTTTCAGAAATTGAATCTCAGACTAGTCAATCATCTGATCCGCACTAGTTAGGCAATCTGCCTAAGAGACAGGCCCCTGCCACCCACTAAAGGAAATCGATCTTGCAAAAACCAACTACTTTTTAAATCTAATATAACTTCCTTGTTTCTGGTCCCTTTTTCCTATAAATCTTTCATTTTGTACAGTTCCTCTGAGCTCCTTTCTATCTGCAAGATCGGATGCTGCCCGATTCAAATTGATTCTTGCTTAAATTCTTAAATATTTTAATAGACCTAATTTATCTTTTAACACACATAATAACTATTTGTTTGTGCCAGGCACTGTGCTGAACATTCTATTAGAAGGAACACTTAACTCTCCACTCCTGTTGTTCCCTGCCATGAGGGGGAGCTCCATGAGCCATAACATTCCTGATACCTTCCTTCCTCTCTGCCCCCTCCACCTCAGCAGAGTGATTTATCTCATTGGTGGGCTTGGAAGAGACTGGTTGTTTATAATCCGGCTCTTTCTTTCTCTGTAGCAAATCTCCTCAGAGGGAGCCTGTGCTCCCAATTGATCTCAGACATGCTATTAGCCTAAAAGAAAAGACCTTTGCCCAGTGGGAAACCTGTTGTCTAGGCCTGCTTGTGATGAGGTGGTTAGTCTGTCTATTTCTGGTGTTTGTCATCAGGCAGCCCAAACTCTCCAAAGTCAGCTTTTTCAGTGATAATGGGTATTATTATCTGAGCTATGCAAATGCAGGTGTACCTTGTTATCTTAGGCTTCATTTTGTTGTGCTTCACAGATGTTGCTTTTTTTTTCTTTTTTTTTTTACAAATTGAAAGCATGGCCCTCCACCAGCAAAAAGATTACAACTCACTTTAGTGCAAGGCTCACTTTATTTATCAAAGATATTGAGGGGATGTGGAATCAACCCCACATAACTTCAGTATATGCCTGTACCCTAATACAATCTATATCTGTTAGCTCCTTTAAACCTTATCTCTACCGTATGAGATAAGCATACTGTCACCGAATTTTTACAGATAAGGGAGAATTAAGGATCAGATAAGCGGCATAGTCAAGATCTGAACTAGGACTAGTTGATGCTAAAGATTATGCCCTTAAACATTCCCATTTTGTTTTTGCATGAAAGTTTAATAATAAACAGTAAGAACATTCAGATTTTGGGTTGATATCGAAAATAAACCCAATGCAGTATTATATCCAGTATACTTATATTCTATTTGGCAGAAAAGTAAGCCAAGCTAAACTTAAATTCAGCAAATGCTGGATTTTATTTTAGGAAGAGCAAGCTGCAATCATAATAAAGAACTGTATTTACAGCTAACAGCAATACCCATGTTACTCCATAGATCTCACACTATAATATGAAACCACATTTTATGATTTACAAGTTCTGAGATGTAAACAGTAAAAGGTATGTTTGGGGAGATTTTCCATTAACTAGCAATTTTGTGTGGAATTGTTTTGTCTATCCTTTTTCAAAACATGTGCAAGATATCTCTTTGATGGTGAGCCCTTTCTGATTTGAACATCTGACTATTTTCAACAATCTTGGAACTCCTCCACACCCCACCTCCCAAGGTTTGACTCCCTACACACTTGGTGAATAAAAATGGGAATTTAGAACAATTTTTGCTGTAGCAGACTGTCAACTTATGACCACCTGAAGAATGAGTTCTGTCTACCCTAGTTCCTTCATGCAGGTGCATGAATGAGTCATCGAAACTTCACTAATGCTGTAATTATTTATGCTGATGGCAGTTGTGCTAATAAGAGACACAACAAAAGGGTACAGTGCCCAAGAAATTCTAGGTCTGGCAGATTTAAATACACCCATCTATGTCCATAACTCACCCCCTTCTCCAGGATTCTAATTATTCTGTTTCATTAAAATTCCTACTAAGACTCCACCCCATTGAACCCCTCTCACTTGTGGTCATAAGAAGGTCAATACTGGGCAATAATTTCTTCTTTATATGTCTGTATCCCTCATATATTGCTCACCAAGATGTATTTTCCCCTCTGTCCTACTTGTCTAATATGTTGGTTTAATGCATCATAGTACTACAAGGAAAGCAATGTGTAAAAATAATCCCAAACATTCAACTATTTTTTAAATGCAGCTATTTCTACATTTCTCAGATATATTACCTGAACTGACATTTCTCCCTTTTTTAATACAATGCTCCCACTCCCAACTGTCTCTAACATTCTGTCCGGAAGTGCAACTGGAAAGGGAAAGAAAGCTGACGGTGAAGGAATGTAATGTGTACTCCTTGTAATCTAACCTTCATTATTTATTAAATACACATATTTTTAAATAACCAACTTTGCAGCACTTCAAGACCTGCCTGACAGCCAGCGTCCACTCTTTTACCCACCCCATGAGTAATGTCAAGCCCGGACGACGTCAAGCTTGGAGACGTCGATCAGTAAGATTCTTGTGACACTTCTCTCTGTTGGAGGAGCAATCCTCTCTTTGAGAGAGAAGGTGCCTGATGACAATCCAGAAGAGGTTCTAGAGAGCAGCTGTAGGTTCGAAACATGGTTATTAGCCCGCATGGGTGTAGCACCTTGTTTACAAATATCTTCACTTTTATTGCCTTACTGATATTCATATAACCTGGTACCACAGGGAATATTTTGAGGTAAAGTTGGTTAATAACGTTATATAAATTTCAGGTGTACAACATTATCATTCAGTATCTGTACACTCTGTTGTGTGCTCATGACCAAAAGTCTAGTTTCCCTTCATTGACATATATTGGTACCCAATCCATGTTTCCCCCACTATTTTACCCACTTTTTAAATTGATAATTTGAGGTACAGAGAGGTAAATGATGGCTCACAAATGCATAAAGTGTGATCCAGTTAGTTTCAAGTTATATACTTTAAATCCAAACTCCCTTCAGTAATCTGGTTGTGAAAAGGACTTCCAATCCTCAAATTTCCTAAACTACATGATGAAGAGAATTCAGGAATATGGCACTAGCTTACTTTGTCCTACTACACAGAAGGATATCCAAATTAAGATTGAAAATTTCACATCAGAGTCTACAGACCTTTTATGCTGCCCAGTAGTCTTCAGTTGCCTACCTTCAATCTTCCCCCGTCAGCAGCAACACTTACCTCTCTGCTTTAAGCACTTCTGAATAGTTAGTTGTTGGTGGTTACTGTGGTAACAGACGCTAAGGTTTTAGCTTGAAATGCTCCTTTCAATGAGGCAATTTCAAGAATATTTGTGATAAATTACCAGACCACAGACTTAACTGCGGGACGTTTCGCTTTGAAAAATCCAATAAAAAGAAAGCAGAAAGAATGAGTAGCAAATGCAATCAAGAAAATGGAGCCAGATTTGGAAGGGATGCCATGCCTCTGACTACCAAAAGCCAAGTCAGAATCAACTCAAACCAGAGCTTTAAATTATAAATGGTTCCTGATGGGCTACCCAGCAGAATGAGCCAAGACTGCTCGGGAAGAAGAGTGGTACAGCGAGAGGTGGAGAAGGCCCTATGAGGATGTCCTACAGAAGACTGTGTATTTTAAAGAGCTCTGTTTTCCATTTATTGCTGACTGAGGTGTCTAAATATCAGCATCAGTCTTCCTTTTGTTCCCCCATTTGTGAAACCAAGAGACACTGTGACCTGGAGAGGACATGATGACTAGAATGTGGAATTTGGCACAAGTGTTTCTTAGAAACCTTGGTTATTCTTAAATCCCAAAGACACAGCCATCCTGATAGTAACGTCCCAGAATTCTGTTATTAATCTCTTACCTACTTTGAAGAGAGATAAAAAGAACTCAGTACATTGCTGCACTATTACATGAAAAGAACCATACCGTAATTACCCCAAAGAGGACATGTCAATAATCCATGTTATGTTTTAATATAAAAGCATATCTCATCTATAAAGATAGTTTAAGTTTTTACCTGACTGAAGGCAAGAGGATAGCTTAAAGAGCGTTCACGGGCATCTTTAAGTTTCTGGCTGAGCTCCTTAGGCCATTACGGGAATGTCTTACTCTTGATGCTCACGGAAAGCACCAGAGAACAGATGCATTACAGTTTGTGACAGGAGAACAGCCTGTGTGTGCCACCCACTCCCTCCAGTCCATATGGGAGGTGGGTGAGACAGGGAGCCCACAGAGAGGGGGCTCTCCTGGGAATTCCTCAGGGTACCGTGGCTACTGGTGCTTTATTTTCAGTAGATGGCACTGTGTCTATTGAGATAAGGAAAAGGAGAGTTCAGATGGGAAATCTCATTGTTTTTGGAGAAAGCACACTGCATATGAGAATGGGTGGTTTTTGTTTTTTGTTTTTGTTTTATTACTTAGTAACATGATAACACAAATACTATTCAGTATTCATGTTAGCACCCTCTTTGGAGCCCAAGGAATGGCGCAGATGCCGGGCTGTGGTGGAGCCTAGGGCCGTTCTGTGAGGGATATAGCAGGGATAAGAATAAATCGCTCGGAGAGTTCACCCACTTCATCACCCAAACACATATATCAGCACCTGCGCTCCATCTGTGCCCTGGATTCCCACCCTGTGCACTGCATTCCTCTCTACCCCACACTGGGAACTCTGACATCTCAGCTCCTGCCAACACCCAGAAATCCTCACGCACCGAGTCCCGGCAACCAGAAGTGCTTCTTGCACACCGATGGTCCTGTGCAGCAGAAGTGTTAGTTGCCATCCAGCCATTGTCCTTTTTCATAGATATTCAATTATTTTTTCTCTCTTCTGAGTGCTTTCAGAAAAATTGACTCCAACACCAGAAGATGAATCAAGTTTATTTAAAGTTGGCTGTGGTCTTGCAAAGGAGAGGAGAACCTCAAGTTTGCAGCTAAGAAAATAAACTCTCCACACAGCATGGAGAATGTAGGAGATGAAAGGAGAGCTCCAAGCTAAGACTGTGCTACACATTTGATAGGATACTCTTTTTTATTCCTTACAGCAATCTTGAGATAGGTACCATGCTACCCATTACACCGATGAGAAACCGGAAGCTCAGAAAGTTTAAACAAGCCACCTAAAATCACCCTGGCCATTGACTGGCCACATGATGAGACTCTAGCCATTAGAGGAGACGCCAGCTACGGGGCTTCTGGGAAAGACATGCAAGGAGAAACCCCCAATTCTGTCCCTTGACATTGCCTTCTCAATGTGACCCCTGGGACTGCAGCAATCAGTTTGAGACAATCACAGGAGCCAAATTAAGACAACAAGATGAAGGTCTGAGATTGACAGAGCAGAATTAAGGAAAGAATTCCTGGGATCTTGATGACACTGTTGAGCTGCTAAATTAACCAACCCACAAACTCCACAAACTTCAGATTTATGTTTCCGCCACTTTGAAATATATTTTCTGTTACTTGTAACCCAAAATATCCTAATACAACTTTAGACCCTAGCCATAGAGGATTTCTGAAAAGGAGCCGTGGTAAACCAGCCATCTGCAGAGTGACTGCCGGTGAGGGAGGGCATGGGAGTCCCGCATGAGAACCTCAGTACTGGAACCTGTCCAACGAACCAGGAAGGTCCTTTCTGGGGGACCCTGAATGTGACAGCGTTTCCTCCCATCTCAGCAGGAAACTCTTCCCCTCCATTAGCCCTTCTCTTCCGTATCTGCAAAGTTATCGGCTTATACTAGCATCTTCTTAAGTACCATTTAAATTTTTTATATTAAAACTAAAATAACACCTTGGTCAAATACAGAGCTTACATAAACCATTCTAAATAGCATTTCTCTTTCACAATCAACTTATTAAAATTGTTGTCTCTAGTTTTGATCATTCAGCCCATGGCAGTTGACACCTGCAGTACCCCCATCAGATATGGCTTCTTATAAATGTTACAAAATAGTAATAAAACAGGTTATCAATTAAGCAGCAGCCACCATCTATTATTTGTTATGATTATGTGGGCTGACTAGGCTTGAGTGGATATTTCCACAGGGGGGAGCTATGGTCACCTGGAGGCTCAACTGGAATGGAACATCCATTGCATGGCTCATTCACATGGCTGGCAGGCTGCATTGGCTCTTGGTTGGGAGCACAGCTAGAAGTCAGTCCTTCTCCTAATGGCTTCGCCCATTGTGGGCTTCCCACAGCATGAAGCACAAACTAACAAAATTGAAGAGGGAACTAGACAATTCAACAATAATAGCTGGGAATGTCTGTATTGCACTTTCAATAATGAATATGAACAACTAGACAGGAAATCATCAAGGAAATAAAACAAGACTATAATTTAATTAACAGAAACCTAAAGAATATTCCATTCAACAACTACAGAATGCACATTCCTCTTAAGTAATTTACCAGGATAGAACATATTAGGCCATAAAAAAAGTGTCAATAAATTTTAAAGACTGAAATCCAATAAAGTATGCTCTCCAACCACATTGAAATAAAAAAATAGGAATTAATAGCAGGAAAAAATTGGCAAATTCACTAATGCATGGAAATTAAATGCAATCATAAATAATCAAAGAGTCAAAAGGAAATCACAATAGAAATTAGAGCCCTGGTTGGTGTGGCTCAGTGGATGGAGTGCCAGCCTGTGAAGCAAGGGCTTCACAGTTAGGGCAATGGGAATAGAACCAGCAACCAGGTTGTGGGCCAGGTCCCCAGGAAGGGGTGCACGAGAGCCAATCACACATTAATGTTTCTCTCCCTCTCTTTCTCCCTTGCCCTCTAAAAATACATAAATAAAACCTTTAAAAAAAAGAAATTAGAAAGTATTTTGAGATGAATGTAAAATGAAAATACAACATACCAAATCTTATGAAACGCAATAGAAATAGTGCCTGGAAGGAAATTTATAGCTGTAAATGTCTATATTTAAAAAAAGAAGAAAGAGCTCAAATCAATAACCTAGCATTCTACCTTAAGGAGCTGTAAAAATAAGACCAAACTAAACCCAAAGCAAGGTGAAAAAAAGAAATAATGTAAGTTGGACTGGGAATAAATGGAATAGTGAATGAGAAAACAATAGAAAAATCAACAAAACCAAAGCTGGTTGTTGAGCAGATGGACAAAATTGACAAATCCTTAGCTAGTCTAATTAAGTCAAAAAGAAGGAGGAGGAGAAGGAGAAGACTAAAATTACTAAAATCAGCAGTGAAAGCAGAGGCTTTACTACCAACCTAACACGAGGTGATGGTGTGTGGAGATGGGGCCTTTGGAGGTCCCTAGGGCTAGATTAAGTCATGAGAGTTGGGCTGTCACGATGAAATTAGAGGCTTTAACAGAAGAGAAAGATCTCTCTTTCTGTTTGCACCTTCCCGCCCACTTCCCTTTCCCAAGTGGATACACAATTGAAAGACCATGTGAGGGCACGGCAAGACGGTGGCTGTCTGCAAACCAGGAAGAGCGCTCTCACCAGGACCCAAACTGATTTTAGAGCTCCCAGGCTCTAGAACTGTGAAAAATAGACTTCTATTGTATAAGCCACCCAGCCTATGGTATTTTGGTATGGCAGCCTCAGCTAAGACAGGTTTGAGAATCAGGAAATTTCATACTACTGTAATAAATTCCTAAATATGTGGAAGCAGCTTTGGAATTGGGTAATGGGTAAAGGCTGAAAGAGTTTTGAGCTTTATGCTAGAAATATAGATATTAAGGGCAATTCTGGTGAGAGCTCAGAAAGAAAAGAGGAGAGCTGGAGAGAAAACTTCCATTGTGTTAGAGAATATATAATTATGAGGAGGACACTGGTAGGAACATGGGCATTGAGGAAATTAGTGAGGTCCCAGATAGAAATGAGAAACATTAAAAACTGAAGGCAAAGTGATCCATTGTATAGATTTATTGAAGGTTGAACTTGTAAGTGATAAAATTGAAAATTTAGCTGAGATTTCTAAGCAAATGTGGGGTGTCTTGTTCCTGCGGGCTATATATAGAAAGGGCAAGATGAGAGACATGAATGGAAGGAAAAAATTGTTAAACAAAAAGAGCCAGAACTTGAAGGTTTGGAAAACTCTCAGCCCATCCTTATTGCACAAAGTGAGAAAGCATGTATTAAAGAGAACGCCGATGTGTGGGTGGACTCTCACCTGATGAAGAGCTCATGGATACTATGAGCAGATACATGCCAGAGCGAACTGATGGAGCTGAGAGAAAATGAAGGAAGGCTGTGGGACTTCGTGGATTTAACACGACTGGACAATAGTGATATTCCTCGTGAACATGTGCTATTTATTCTTCTAGATGAAAAAACGACCCTGAAGGTGATTCACAGTTCATCAGGGCCACCACCTTTCTTACAACAGACCAGATAGATGGAGGCCTTGGCAGTGGGACCACTATGTAGAGCTGTGGAGCCAAAGCCATCCTCAGGGCCTTGGGGTCAGGACCACTACCCAGCAGAGCCATAGTGTCACAACCTCTGCCCAACAGAGCCTCAGAGGCAGAGCCTCTGTCCCCGTACACCAAAGAGCAGCACAAATCAAACCCAAAATGATGATTCTCAAGGCTTAAGATCTGACGGAATTTGGCTTTCTTGGTTTTGGACTTGCTTGGGACCTGTAACCCACTCCTAATTTCCTATTTCTCCCTTTTGGAGTGGGAATATCTATGCCTGACCCACCATTGGTTTCTGGAAGCACATAACTTGTCCAGTTTCACAGGTTTATAGCTAGAGAAGAATTTTTCTCAGGAAGAATCCTACCTCAGATCTCACCTATATGTGATTTAGATATTTAGATGAAACACTGAACTTTAGATTTCAGAGTTTATGCTGGGATGAAGGAAGACATTTACTGTTGTGCGATGGAATAGATATATTCTGCATGTAAGAAGGACATGAATTTGAGGAAGCCTGGTGTGGAATATTATGGATTGAATGTTTGTGTTTCCCCAAACTCACATGTTGAAGCCCTATCTCCCACTGGGTGAAGGTATTTTGAGAGGGAGCCTTTGAGAGCTCATTAGGGTTAGGTTCAGTCATGAGGATGGGACCCCCATGGTTGAATTAACGGTCTTAGAAGGACAGACAGAGAGCGAGAGCTCTTTGCCTCCCTGGAGGACAGGCCGCGTGCAGACGTCATGAGAATGCGACTGTCTGCAAGCTCGGAAGAAAGCTTTCACCAGGAACCACATCAGCCGGCACCATGATCTTGGACTTTCCAGCCCCCAGAACTGTGAAATAAATACCTGCTCTTTAAACCACCCAGTCTATAGTATTTTGTTCCAGCAGCCTGAGGTGAATAAGACTTAAGACATACCATGAAAATATGTAGGCCCAAAAGGTAGATAACTCCGTTGAAATGGACACATTCCCAGAAACAAAGAAACCACCAAAGCTGATTGACAAAGAAATAGAAACTCTGAAAAGACATGAAACAAGTAAAGAGCTTAAGTTACTAATCAAGGAACTTATAGCGAAGAAAAGCCCAGGACTATATGGCCTCACTGGTAAATTCTACCAAACATTTAAAGAAGATTTAATACCAATTCTTTATAAGCTTTTGCAAATATAAAAAAGGAGGGAACATTTCGTAATTTGTTACTTGAGGCCAGTATTTCCCTGATATCAAAACAAAAGAAAGACGTCACAAGAAAACTACAGACCAATCTCCTGATAAAATAGAAGCACAACTCTTCAACCAAATACTAGCAAACTGAATCCAGCAAACCATATAAAAGAATTTGTTCTGTTACCAAATAGAATTTATTGTGGGAGTGCAAGGTTGGCTCCATGTCCAAAAATCTATCAGTATAATATAACATTAATAGAATAATGGAAAAAACTTACGTGATCATTTCAACAGATGCATAAAAAACATTTGACATAATCCAACACACTTTCACAATAAAAAAAACAAACCTCAACAAATTGGAAACAAAGTGGAGCTTCTTCAGTCTGATAAAATGCATCTACAAAAATTCCATAGCTAACATTATCTTTAATGAGAAAGACTAAAAATTTTCTAGCCCTCAGATCAGGAACAAGGTAATTATGCTGTGGTCTGATATTACTTTAGAATTTCAAAGCTATTTGTGCTGTACTTCAAAATACTTTTTGAATAGTATGCTCAATATGATCCAAATTTTATTCTTCAAGTAAGTACTTATGATGCACAGAAGTGAGTTTGGAAGTCTGTTCACCAAGGTGCTAGCAGTGGTAATCCTGGGATGGCGGCACTGCTTGTGTTTATACATGTATATATATTTACATGCACATACACACGCATACACACACACATTTGTTTTTATTTGTATAACTTTACCAAGCTATAACTCACATGCCATACAGTTCACATATTTAAAGTATACAGTTGAAAACACAGAGCATACAGTTCAGTGGTTTTTAGTATACTTGTCCAAGCATCACCACTATAAAATTCCGGAGCATTTACACTACTTCCAAAAGAAACCTCACACCCATTAGAGGTTGTTGTCACTCCTCTCTCACCACATCTTCTGACAAGCCCTAACCTACTTTCTGTTTGTATGGATTTGCCCATTCTAGAGATATACCATATATACCATACAATAATATGTGGCCATTGTGTCTGGCTTCTCTCTGTAGCATAAGATTTTCAAGGCCCATCCATGTTGGTGTGTGTACCAGTACTTCATTCTTTTTTATGGCCAAATAATATTCCATTCCATGACAACACCACATTTTGTGTATCCATTCATCAGTTGAATATTTGGTTTCTTTCCACTTCCTGGCTATGATTAATAACATTGCCATGCATATAACATGTACAATTTTTGTGTACAGATGTTTTCATTTCTCTTAGAATTAAAATGTGCATGTAACATGAAAAACCATCAAACAGTTTAAAAGTATAAAGTTTACATTCCCATCAGCAGTGTATGAATTTCTAATTGCTCCATATTCTCACAAATATCTGGTTTGGTTAGTCTTTTTAATTTTAACCCTTCTAAGTGTAATAGTATCTCATTGTAGTTTTAACTTGCATTTCCCTGATTAGTGAATTTGAGTATACTTTCATGTGCGTGTTGGGTGTTAGTGTATCTTTTTTTTTTTTAAGTGTCTTTTCAAGACTTGTCCATTTTTTAAGTTGCGGTGTTTTTCTTTTTGATACTCATTTGTAGGAGCTTTTATATATTCTGAATCCAAGTCTTCGTGAATATTTTCTACTATTCTGTGGCTTGTCTTTTCATTTTCCAAGTTTGAGTCAGTCTCTACTCAGTACATTTCATAAGCCTCAAGATTAATCTCCTCGCCTCCATTCCCACTTCCTGTGAAACCATTAAAAATAAAATAACAAGAAGACTACAAGTCGATGCATATTCCTAACACAAAATGCACCCACAGTGCCTTCTCACCCTTCTGGAGTTCTATATTCACTTCACTTTTTAGCTTCTTAGAATCTTTGCTTTCTTGGAAGCTCAGTAATGTGTTTGCAAGGTTTGCTTGCCTGTTTGTTTATGTTTTCATATTTCATATGGCGGTATTACTGCTTTCAGGGGGAGGATTGCAGCTTCCCATTTGCAGCCAACACCAGTCACACGACACAGCTCTGGCCAATAAGATAGAAGAAGTTTGCCAGTAATTATCTTTGCTCTTCCTTCCCCTTTTCCACTTTGAATACAGATGTAAGACTCATGGATGATGCAGTGATCTTTAATTCATGAAGTGATAAAATAACAAATTTGCCAGGAATGGCAAAATGGAAGGAAAATAGAGTCATAAACACTAACAACATCATTATTTGTGGCAGCAACCCTGGGTGGCCTAACTCTAAACTGCTTAGTTAAAATGTTATAAACCCTATTTTGTCTAAATTACGGTTAGTTGGGTTTTCTGTTACTTGCCAGAAAAAGTTAAAGTTATTTTTAGAGATATAATATTTATACATTTTTTCATCCATTCAATCAATAAGCATCTATTAAACATACACTGAATGCCACCCACTGCTTATAGCAGTTTCTCAGTAGGAATGACATCACTATTAGTCAGCATTTTAAACATTTGCGGGAGGTTTCCACAATGTTACCATGACTGAGGGCTCCTAGCCTTTAGTGGGTTGGGCCTAAAAATACAATCTTTCTTAAAATGTATGAACAGTTTCATGCAGTAAGATTTGTCCCCAATCCTGCACACTTTTGACAGCCACACTTTTGACATTTATTTAGGTGAAGATGGTGATTTCAATGATCTGAACTTAGAACCTAACTCCATTTTACAAATAAATATAAAATGTTCTCTATACACATCTAATAGACCCAAATTTTCTAGAAATTTTTTGTTAGAAACTCACCATAAGTTGTTCCTAACATTTAGGAAAATCCCCTCGTGAACAGCAATGCTGCATGTGGTTCATGAGTCTGCAATACAACACACCTCTGCCAGTCCACATTTAGAGCAGTCTTAGTCGCAGTAATTCTACACATGGGCACACACATCTGACTATGGTATTAGGTCTGCTAGTCACACCTAGACATTTACATACTGAAGTATATACACTTTATTGTAAACAACTTTGTTTTTATTATCCCTTTATATTAGAATTAGACATTGAATTGCTTTTTAGAAATTAGTATTGTACTTAAGTTATAGTAATGGGTTGGCCAAAAGTCCATTTAGTTTTTTCTGTAAAATAAAAGACACATTTTAATTTTCACCAATAACTTTATTGATTTAGATATTTTGAGTATCTTGGCTGCCTCTGCATGGTAGAACATTGATTGTTCTCAGTTAATGTCTTGATTTGATCGTTATCAACTTCAACTGGTCTACCTGACCATGCAGCATCGTTCAGCAAGAAATCTCTAGCACAAAACTTCACAAACCATTTTTGACATGTTCGATCAGTCACAGCACCTTCTCCATATACTGCATAAACCTTTTCTTTTTTTGCATTTCAGTTGCATTTTTACCTTTCTTGAAATCATAAAGTGTAGCATGCCAAAAATGTTGTATATTTTCTTCCACCTTCAATATTAAAATGGCTACACAAAAATTCACCAATTTTGATAAGTTCTTAAAAATGTACACTGATATGATGGCTGTCACAATACACTAGCAACATTGTTTCAAACTAAGTTAAAGACGTCTAAGTACTAGAGCCATCTTATGGAAAAACCCAAACGAAATTTTTGGCCAATTCAATAAGTAAATATTAATTTAATGATAGAAGTGTAAGCAGGTCTTATAAAATAGCATAAAAAGGGAAGCTGGGTTTTGGTAGAGATAAGAATTACTGGGTTTAATAGTAACCTCATATCTTTAATAAATTGTTAAATACCATTTAATATTTTTTAGTAAGATGATGAAAAATGTCTAAACAAAGAAAGCCGCTGGTCTGGCAAACAACTTGACTCTCATCAAGGACTCCCTGCCTGTAGAAGTTGAGATCTGAGTTTATATCCTGTAGCTAACTCAGCTCACAGAAATTCCCTCCTTTCAATATGAAACCAGAAAAGACACCGGCATTCGGGCTGCCTGCCACTACCAAACCCAATAAGCAAGGACAGTGATTTAATCTTTACGGGCACTTTATTCATATGGCCAGTGATCTGAGGAGATGGCAGGTTCATACCCTAACAGACCATCTTAAATTACATTTTAAAATGGCCCTTTTTATAAGGAGAACAAAGTGTAGATAAGGGGTTTGGAATTCAGGGAAAAGTTAATTGGATTAAAAATAAACAACAACTTCAGCAATGGCGCCCTGGGCAGTAGTCTTAAGCTGTGCCCCAGGTGATGGTCTTGAGCTGTGTCCTGGGCAGTGGACTTCTCACCCTGGAGCACAATGGCTCAGATACCATCTTGAGTTGCTTGCAGTCCTCCTGAGGAACAAAGGTGGAACTGCTTATGGTCTCCAGGAGTCAGGGTGGGTCATAACTTCAGTTCCTAGAACAAAAGCTTTTCAATGCGTTGATTACTAAACTTACTAGCTATTACTTAAACTAAAGTTTTCCAACTCTTAAGTCCCCTATCAAACCCACCATTCCCATTTCTGGTGCCTGCTGGGAAAGGTTGTGAAATCACCTTTCTAAGAATTTGGTATTATTTCTCTTGAATCATAACAGCTTTCTTCAGAAAGGGGAAACACAAGTTAGGAGGACCTCCAATGTGTAGAAAGAAAGAATGGCAGGAGAAGCGTGCCCTGCCTAAAATAATGCACAAGGCAGCAAGTGGTGAGAGCTAGGGCTCAAAGCCAAAGTTTCTAACTGCTGAGGCTAAATAAGATTTAATCCACTGGAGTGTGAAAAATTGTGCAGGGGGTGAGAATACCTGTATATAGTCAGGAAGACCTCACTCCTATTGGAGCATAATAACTTAAAAAGGTGGCTCATACCTCCATGTGAACACCTCCCATCAACTCTTCCCTTTTTGTAAATAATTTCACATCCTTAAGTTCCTTTGAGCTTCCCAACAATCCCATTATCCCACTTTCGAGGGCGAGGGGTGGTACTATAAGTATTACAGGTTGAGTTCTCCAGAAGCACACTCTGAGATAGGGTTTAACGTGAAGAATAACCATTAGAGATCAATACTCATGCGAAGAAGGGGAAGTATGATTGGGCAGAGGGAGAAGTTGAACTGCAATGCAGTACTAAAAAGTCTTCACTAACCCCACTTGGAACTCTGGAATGCAGAAAGAGCCAATCAAAATTGTTGCAGGGTAACCCCTATAGCTACATGACAAGTCACTGAATGTAGGCTACCCTGGAATGGGTGGGTTCTTGGGCAAGGCAATTGTCTGCAGCTGAGACAAACTCTGTGGAGTTGACAAATAAGACAGCAACTTTTCCTTTGAAGGGTGATGAAGCTCATGTCCATGTCCATTACAGTCCACCCTGTGTGTCACTCAGATACATTTTTTAGGTACATATATACACACATACATACATATATACATATATACATATTTGGAGAGTTTTTCTTCCAGGATTCTCATGTATCTCTCTTCCCAAAAGAAACCTAGAAGAAACAAATTATAGCTCCTACCACTACAGCTGGTCTTAGACTCATAACTAATATTTATCATCTTTCTCCTCCAATATCCATTCTAGATACCTCTTACTTCAGTAACTACTTTTGCTGGCTTGAGTAATGGTGTTACCCAGACCCTCACACCTGAGGGGTATGAGCCCCTGGACACATGCTTCTTGAGTCCAGGGTGGCTGACATGTCTCTTTACCATCACAGTTGAGCAAAGAAGTACAAAAAAGCCCACAAATGTATTAACTAGATGCCACACATGTTTATTTTTCCCTGCCTCCATTATGCAAGAGCAGCTGTACTGCTTACAGCAACCCCAGTGGGAAAACATCAGTGTAGACTCCTGAGATACTGGTGCAAGGATGATTATATATTAAAAAAACAAAAACAAAAACAAAAAAACCCACCCAACTTCTGGTATGTCATTGGCCATTGGTAGAAAAGAAATGCCTGATCACAAAACACCAAATGACCGTGCCTCCAGAACTGCCTATCGAAGGCTGGGTTTGCATGGAGCCTCAAGTACCTAGGTAGCAGTGTGGTCTATATTTTAGTGGCATACTTGCTGGGTCCCTCAGCAAAAGTATATTCCCTTTACACAACAGGACCTCTAACCCTATAGGGTCTAGAAGTGTGGGGACAGAAAGAGCAAAGTCTCTGGTAGGCCACTGGGAGACATGGTAATTGGGATCACTCCTGTTTTCATCCCTTGGTTTCTGGACCTATGTATTTATCTGACTAGGGAATACAGTGTCATATGAAGATTTTTTAGATTCCGTCTTCAGGAGGTTGGATGCCTTTTCTTGCAAAGTGTTGTCTTTAACCTAGCATTTAAGCTGTGTCCTCAGGGCATTTTAGTGTTCTATCAGGCAGATAGCTTCTGAGTAGTATGGCATATGATATGATCAGTGGACCCAATGGTCATACCTCCTTTGCAGTAAAGTGGGCTCCCCACTCTGACACAATGTAATATAGGATACTTTTCCCATGGATGAAGTATTTATAATGGCCTAGGCCTTGCAGTCAGGAAGAGCAAGGACACTCCCAGAATATGTGCTTAGTTATGGTAGAGCAAGCCTCAGGACTTTCCAGGGTAGAGGGAACTCATATAGTTAACTTCGCACCAATGATCTCCTTGAGGAATTGTACTATGTCAGGGGTTCAGCATTGGTGTTTGCTGCTGGCATGTTAGGCATTTGATGGCAGCAACAATGAAATCAGGTTTGATATATGAGAACCCACACTGTTGGACCCGTATAGAGCATCACCTCTCCCACCATGGCCACTATATTCATGTACCCATTGAGCCAGCGCTGGAATAGCTGATGACAGGGAATAGTGGAGTTATCTTGTCGACTTGACTGTTTAGATCTTCTTCCATGGTTGATGCTCTCTGGTGGGCATTAACATGTGATAGAAAGATTTTCACACTTTCATCCCACTCCCATATGTTCATACACCTCCTTGTTTCATTCTTTCAATCTTACTCTTTCATGGGCGCCTGCCCATTAGTCTGGGTATATTGTCACCCCAGGTCACTACTTTCACAGAAAGTGTATAAACACGTGCATCACCCAGCACTCTACTCGTTAGGAGAATTTTCCCTCACTACTGTCTTTCAAAGCCAATTCAGAATGAGGCTGAGTGCAGCTGCTTCCATTTTTAAGCACCCGCATAGTAAGCTGTTCTATTTGTAAACCAAGCTTAGAGTATTTGTTCTTCCATCCGCTTGTGATAAGAGATTCCTAATATGATCAAAATGACGTGAGCAAGAGGCACCAGAGTACAGTGATGAAGGTCATGGAAGTCTGGGCTACAGGCTTGTGCAAGTTGTTTTGCTCTCTAGTCCCTGTCATGCTTGGAGCTCATGCTCAACTTACGACAAACTGCTATAGGGCTCAAGCAACCTTATGACTTGGGAACTCCATGCAAACTCAGCTCCTGATGGGCAGTTCTGGAGTCATGGTCATTTGGTGTTTTGTGGCCAGGCATTTATTTTCTACCAATGGCCAATAACATATCAGAAGTTGGGTGTGTTTGTTTGTTTTTTTTTTTAAGTATATAATTCTCTTTGCCCCAGAATCTCAGGAGTGTGCACTGATTTTCCCCACTAGGGTTTGCTGTAAGCACTGGCACCACATGGCATCCTTTCCAGCTACTGATATTTCTGATAACATAGGATCCGCAGGGTCTCATGGCCCCAGCAGCAGAGCTGCTTACACTGCAGCTTGGATTTGCTGCAGAACTCTATTTTGTACTGTGATCTTCTCAAAGCTGACAACATTTCTTATCACCTGATATGTGTGCTAGAGAAGTATTCTCTAGTGTGAAATACATTCTCTTTAGAAGTAAGAGCAATCCATCAACCATAGGAGTTCCTTCTTTGTAGTCGGAGGTGCAAGATGTAATGATTGTCTTTTGCTTTGGAAGGTATGCCCTGAAACACCCCTGATTACAAGACTACAAAATTTACTTATACGAGTGTCAGGGCTTTGATTCTTTAAAGGGTTTATCTCACATGGAGCATGGGTGCCTTAGTAAGTCTTCCAGTGTGCTAGCCACTTCTTATTCATTAGCACCAATTAGCATAATATTATTGATGTAATGGGTCAATGTGAAGTTTTTTTAATTTTTTAAAGATTATATTCATTTTTAGACAGAGGGGAAGGGAAGGAGAAAGAGATGGAGAGAAACAATAATGTGTGGTTGCTTTTCTAGGGCCTCCTACTGGGGACCTGGGCTGCAACTGAGCATGTGCCCTTACTGGGAATCAAACCAGCAACCCTTTACTTTGTAGTCTGGTGCTCACCTACTAAGCCACACCATCCAAGGCTCAATGTGAAGTTTTATGGGCTGTCCAGATGATCCATATCTCTCTGTAGGACATTGTTACAAAAAGCAAAGAATTAACAGTTTTGGAAAAAAACTATAAATATATTATTACCCACTCTATGTAAATGCAAACTGTTCCTGATGGCATTTTTATTAGACTATAGAATAATGCATTTGTCAAGTCAAAGTCATGTATGATGTACCTGAAACCATTTAATCTGCTCTAGTAAATATATGAATCATATCTAGTACATAGCTGCAAGTAGAGGGCAGTTTGTTTAAGTTTGAAGTGGACTATCATTTTCCAAGATCCATTTGGTTCTTCGGGAGGCCAGATCAGTGAACTAAATGGAGATAAAATACAGTCCATCATCCTTGCATCCTTTGTATCCTTAAAGATGGCACTAATTTTTGCCACCTACCCTGGGTTCTGATATTAGTTTTGGTCCTTGGATGAGATTGGGGGGATAATGGAGTGTGGGGAGGCTCTGCTCATGGATCCCCCCATCCACCACAGATGAGAAGTCTACCAAGACATGATCTGCTTGGGGAGGAAAGGTGGCCAATCTCTCATAGGAGAAGGGCCTTGATCCTATTCCTCAATACGTTTTATTGGCTTTAATTTACATAGGAAATTAGGGTGTATACATAAAGCTCATCAATCATTGTCAGGCAGTAATAATCAAACAATAGATAATATTCAAAGAACTATGAGGGCTTTTTCTGAGTCAGGGTTAGATAACCAAAGGGCCATGAAACTTTGGGAAACAAATTCATTTTATGTTTGGACCCTTATCATTTACATTGAGGGCATTCTTAGCAAAGCAGTTTGACAGGATTTTATGCATTTTTTTCTTAGGCCCGATTGCTCCTGGAAACTGTCCTTTCCAGCACAGGGCTGTACCCACCTCCAGCATTGTTTCAGGCTTAAGTCAGGTAGGGGAAGTAAGGCAGCCAAGAGATTAGGAAGCTTCTTACAGACAGAATGAGGACTCAGGCTACGTCAAAGCTGTGGAGTGAGGGTCCATCACCCCCTTTTTCTATAGTCCCCTAAGTCCTTCTCTGATGGCCCCTTTGCAACTGTGTCTGTCTTAGGTTGTCCCTCCCTTGAGGAATCTTACTGGTCATTGACTAACCAGTCATCCACTTAGGGCCAAGCAGGGTGAAGTAAAGGGGGCAGAGGCTTCACCGCTGCCGGGAGGATAAGCTTTGTATCCTTAGTGGCTTATGGTCCCAAGGTCTTTTTACTCAGCCTTAGCCATGGGGGCTCACAGTTTCCAAAACCAGGCAGGGCAGTTCCCAACAATGGAGTATTTTCAGACTTCTCCTTGGACTTCCTCATTATTAGAGCTCTTACCCCAAAGGCCAAGAACCAAAGTTGGTGTTGTGTCAATTACTGCATAAATCAATCCCATTCATATATTTGGGAATCATGAAAGTGACTGTGTGGTAGATCAACAGATCCAGTAGGGTTACTGTAAGCAGGACCTTGGTTAAGACTACATTAGCCTCCATTCTAACAGGAACACCATGGAGATACTTTATGTAACAGGTTATCAATATCAAATAAGAACTTCTCTTCCCACAGTCTCTAAAATGTTTGGGATACCTAACTATAAGTGACTATCCAGTCAATGGATGCTGTACTTGAAAACTAATTCAGGTTCTGTAGCTCTAGTGGCCATCCATTTTGTATTTCTTCTGACAATAGAAGCTGAGTTGTACTCTTGTTGGATGCTCAGCTATTTAGCCTTTGGGGATACTGAGCTCCATTAACCACCTCCATTACTCTCTTCAGGTTAGACCCCCTTGGCTATCCAATGACTCTGCCACTCATTAAGAAAATTGCACCTACCTTGCTCCTGGCAGTTAAGTGCCTACTCTGTATTGTTCTGAAGTCCTAATATCTCCATTGCTATCATTGAGCCTAATCCTGTAATGTCCTCTCCTCCTGTTAACCCTGTCTTATAAAGGAGATCCATTACTAAACTTTTTATTGATGCTGGTACCCTCTTACCAGTGTATTAGGTATGGCCTTGGCAATGACCCGTCCAGTGGTCCTCCCTATTGTATGTAGTCATCTGGCATATCTCCTAGCCTTATATATACATACCTCATTTTATTGCACATCACTTTATTGTGCTTCACAGATGTAGTATATTTTACAAATTTAAGGGAAGGCCCTCCACCAGCAAAAAGATTACAACTCACTTTATGGTAAAGCTCTCTTCATTGCACTGGTGTGAAACACATGGAACATCTCTGAGTTGTGCCTGTGTAGTCCACTCCAGTGTGCCCATTTCCCTGACCCCTGTAATCCCTTCTCTACTGTCCACCATAGCAACTCTGGCATCTTAATTTAATTTAACATGAACCATCCTGTTTTTCCATGCTTCTAGGATCCACACTAGTGGTGAGGTCACATCATCTCCTTGGACCCTTGGCAGTATCTTATATTTTGAGAGTGTCCACAAGTCAATAAACTCTCTTCCATCTAATATATTGAATTACCCTGATTAATGGAGAAGCCTCCGATTCTAGTCCTACAGTCCTTCTACCTCCCACCAATACATTTTAGTTAGGTATTGTAACACCTTTCGGTAGAGTTGCAGTCCTTCTTTAATGGGCCCAGAATGTCTCTAGCTGTGTTCTGTTGGAACTTAACCCTAGTTATAGGCCTAATAACCAGGAAGGGAAATGGGGGCAGTTCATGAGGAAGGTTCATGCTGCCCTGCAAGGAAAGGCTCTGCATTGTCTTCAGGTAAGGAAAGAGTGCTGGCTTTTCATGCTGAGTGGTGATTACTTTCACAGACTAGAATTCAGAAAAGTCTGGAGTTCAAAATCTTAATCATCTGCCCACATGTTCCCAGCTTGAGTGTCTCTTTTTCCTAACCCATCTTGGCATTACAGAGTTGCTCTGATTCAGCATTTAACCTCTTCCCATTCTTGTTATCAATTTACAAACAAAGGCCTCTGTGTCTATTTAATATGACAGTGGAGTGCACAAGCATTTAAAGAAATTTGTGAAAGGAAGCATCAAACTTTTAACGGTGGTTAAACATGGAAGGAAGTAAAATGGGAAGATGTGGAGAGAGGAACTTGAACTATTTACTATACATTCTTCCACGCTGTCTGCATTTTTTCTTTACAAACATTTGTACAATAATTTAAAGTATTAGAAAAATCAAAATGATTATTACATTAGGGGGAGGGATTTGAAAGAAGGAAGACTTTAGCACTGTTCTTGATTTTCCCCCACGAGATTTTTAATGTACTTATTTATTGCCAAAAAACCACTTAGATTTTCAAGATTGACCAACACTTCTGGAGCAATCCAAGAGTATCATATTCTACCTTGAATGTTTGAAGTGGCTTTCTTGAGTCAGGTTTTGGAGAACATACTGAGACACTTCCATTGTGCTCTTTTTGCCACTTTGGAAGGAACTTAGCTTTGCTTTGCTTTTCTGTCAGTAGACATGCAAAGTCTGAGCTAAATTAATAGGGGTCAAAGAGACTGAAAAATTTACCTATCCTCCTCACCACTGATTTTTTATATTCTGCAGCTAAAAACCTGGTTGAGGAATGGGAACATAATAGAGTTCCAAGTGAACCTGAAGTTCAGAACACGAATGTTCTCTCTCCTTTCCTCTCTACATGCAAATGTTATTTTATGCGAGGGAGAAGTGGTTTATGAGTAGATGTTTCCCCATGAGGTTTGACCTCACTTGATCCCATCTCAAGGGGAGGGAAGGAATGAGTGAAGACCATTGTGCAATGAACTGGTCTCTGGCTCCTTGAGAAGGCAGAAATGAGGGGGAAAGGGCTTATTACCTGTGGTCAGCCACATTCTGTTATTCCTCCTTCAGAGGGGCCTATGTGAAGATCCAGAGGCAATGGAAATGCCTTAGAAGCAGATCAGCCTGTGTGCCTGCCACAGAAGGGTGATCCAACTGGGGACAGTCTCTGAGTGATACCACAGCAGGAACTGAATCTGTGCATCAACAACTCTTCTCCACCTTTGGACACATTAGCAAGATAGAAAGGGCCAAATAATCTATATAAATAGAATAAAGTTTCTGACTCTTATAGCATTTCATTAAACAGATTTTCTATGCACTTGACAAATGTATTTAGGATGGTATCAGCTTCTTGAACCTGCTGTAACAAATTATCACAAACTTTTTGGCTTTATACAACAAAAATGAATTATCTCAGTTCTGCAGGCCATAAATCCAAAATCAGTTTCACTAGGCAGAAATCAAGGCATCAGCAGGCCCACACTCCCTCCGGAGGCTCTAAGGAAGGGTCCTTCCCTTGACTCTTTCCATTTCTGCTGCAATCAGTATTTCTCGGCTTGTGGCTACATCACTGTGATGCCACCTCGTTCTTCACATTGCCTCCTCCTCTGTGTGTGGGTGGAATCTCCCTCTGCTTCTCTCTTATGTGGACGCTTATGGTGGCATTTGGGGCCCACTCAGATAATCCAGGATAATCTTTCCATCTCAAGATCCTTAATTAAAACACAGCTGCAAAGATCTTTTTCTGTGTAAGTTAACATTTACAGGTTCCAGGGATTAAGACCTGACATATTTGGGGGTCATATTCAGTCTGCTACAGATGGACTGATTTAAAACATGTGATGCATTAAATAAATAAACAAATAAATAAAGCTCTGGGTTTTCAAAGACCAATCTGCTTCTAGAACCCAAAATTGAGAAACAATGAGTTTTATGTATCCACCAATCAGAAGACACCATGTAGACTAAGACAGCGTATGCAGAGACAATAGTTGGTGGTTTTAAATTTGAGCTGTACTCACCCCCTCCCTACCCCTGACCTAAGGAATCAGAATCTTTCCATCTGATATTTACCTGCATTAAAGGCATAAGAATAGGTACTGGTGTATCAGCTCCAGTTCACAGTCACACTGCTTCTCCCACAGGTAGCTCATATAGCTGACTTATGGGTATAAACAGGATCTGTCTGTTTAACTGTGTAGGATCCACCAAGTAGGTAGTCAAACTGGAATAATAATACTAGCTAACATTTATTAAGCATTTCTTATATCCCCAATATGAGCAAATCATCTCATATGTAGCACCATATTTAATTCTCAAAACTAACTTTTGAGGTAGATCAATCTACAAGGTTTTTGTCTGTATCTTACATACACAAAGATTTCCTGGAAGGCCCCTGCACTGGCTCATGAACCAGCAGAGCTACACGAACAGGGTCAGGCAGGACAGATCGGACTCCGGCTCTGTGGCTGTTGGTCACAGCACTGGGCTCTTTTCTCAGCCGGTGGCGCCGTCATCAGATGACTCTATCTAAACTGCCTTCCACTCCCTGAGTTAGCACTCTCAGTTTGAATTCCAAGCAATGTCCACCTGACTGCTGGGACAAAGGCACCATCTCTGGCCCTGCCTGGGACAAATGCCCACCTTGCGCCAGAGGAACAGGTCCAGTTATGAGAAAGGGAGTAGGAAGAGGAATGAAGCAGACCAAAATGATAATTGCTTCATAAATATTGTTACCCTCATTTTTACAGATGGAAAAATATTGAACCTCTGAGAGTGTACAACTGAGTAGCAAGTTGTGAAGCCATTATGTGACCCCAATTTTCCCCAACATAGAGCCAGGAATTCTTAACCACAGCCCAGGGATCTAGTAAGACAGACTCTGAAGCAGTTTCTGCATGAAATTACCAGGAAGAGCTGTGGCATTTAAGCCAATTTCGAGACCCAGAAAAATAATTGTACAGTGAGAACTATTTTTGTTCATTGATTTGGAGGATGTGGGTGCAGTGTTGAACAAGATAGACACATTTCATAGTTTAAGTCTGGTTGCAAGGAACAAAACTCAACTCAAACTAATTTAAACCAAACAGTATTTATTGACTCAAGGGAATGGGCACTCTAAGGAAAAGCAGACTTCAACAAAGCTAGATGCAAGGCCATCAGCATTTGTCCCTTTCCTCCTTCATCTTCTGGATCTATTTTCTTCTGTGTTAGCTTTACCCACAGGTGGGCTCCCCCCACGGGAGGGCAAAGGTGGTCACCAGCATCACCAAGAGCCAGCAACATCAAGGAAGAGAACCCCTTTTCTCCCAGCACTCCCAGCATCGGTGCCAATTCCGAAAAAAGATTCTGGCTTGGCCCTTCCTGGTAATTTGCTGAACAACAAGCTAGACCAATCACTGAGTTCAGGGAAATGGTGTGTACCTTTCGAACTGCTCTGCTGACTCCTGCGTCTATTCCTATGATGGAATGCGTGGGACCACATGGAATACGACAGACCTGCCAGGATCATGCAGTGAACTAAAAGCTCTTCCTAAAAATAAAAGAGAAGTGGTGTTCCAGAAAAAGGGGGAAAGGGTAGCAGGCATAAAAAGGTTTTTTCTGCTATCTTTCCAAGCTTTTCCTATCTGTGCCAGTCATAATTGTAGGTATTGGAACTGCAAGCTGATCTTCCCTCTAGTTGAGAAAGTAAAAAAGTATGTGAAACCCTTTCTACAGTTTGGCTAGCTAGAAGGACTAAAGAGCTGGTCTATACTAGTACATTCAAAGTGGAATCTGCCAATCAGCTCCAACATTGTAACCTGAGAGATCATTTGAAATGCAAATCCTTGGGCCCTGCCTCATGTTGGGAATCAGAATATTTCTGTATGATTCATACACATACAAAAGCTTGGTCTATGCTAGCCTGTAAAATGAAGGAATTCCAGGAAATACAACATTATGAGGTAATATAAGTAATTCAAAGCTAGAATGAAAAGTAGATAATAAAAGAATGAAATAAAGGAGAGAGAGAAAACCAAAAACATAAGTAGTAGCAGAAGTAGCATTTGTATGCACAAGGCAGGTTCTTAGGAGTCAGACACAGCTTTCTAGCCTATGAGGCAACTTTGCCTTCATATACTGGAGGGGTTTTTGCATAGAAGAGATGACTTCTGCGGCATGATGCTAGAAAGAACACAAATTTAGAAGGCAGAAAGTCTTGGGTATGAATTCTCATTTTGCCACTTAATCAGCTTTATGAATTTAGGCAGATAACTCACCCTCTCTGACTTCAGTATTTGGATCCATAAATGGGGTATAGTGATACCTTCCTTACTTTATTCTCCTGAGGCTTGCAAAATATGAATCTGTCCAGAAAGTACTGAGCAATGTACTATGAAAACTAGAGACATTTTTTGAAGAAAATACAAGATACAAGAAATATTGTACATAGGACAATGACGCCTCAGTTCTCTTCAAAGTCAACACCTTGGGACCTCACACAGTTCTCCCAATCTCATCAATAGTCTGAAATCTCTTCCCTTTCAAAGGTGATTTTAGTTTTGGGAGAAGCCAGAATCACAGGGCACCAAATATGAGCTATAGGGGGTTGGCTGAGTCACCTGGGTGATGGGATGTTTCACCAAAAAAACTCTGCACAAGACATGATGCATAAGCAGGTGCATTGTGGTAATGAAGCTGCCAATTACCAGTTGCCCATAGCTTTGGCCTTCTGAATCATCCCAATAGTTTCTGCAGAGGAATGTTCAAGCTCAATGCAAAATTTGATGCAGATTTGTTGCTCTACCCGCTCAGTCATTTTGAATGCAACAGCCGCACAGGGCACATGCTCACTCAATGGTGTCTACCACCCCCACTGACTAGTACAGTGAAGTCATCATTATTCACTCATGTGCATTCCAGTCCACTCTCCTTGGCTGCCAGGTTACCTCAATGTTGTGCAAACAATTCTCATTATATTAACAATGGCTGGACTTTTCCCGGACAGACCTCATACAATGAATGCAAAACACCTGGTAAAATAGTTGTTCTTATGTTAGGTGCCTCCCATTTCTCTTAATTCGTTCTACAAAATGAAGACTAAGAAGTAGAAAGAATTTAAGAAAATAAAGGTTTGAGTTTAATATGAAGAAGAGCTTCCTAATAATTTGACTCACTTTACAGCCCAATGAACTGTGACCTCCTATTATGAACTGAGTGTGTCCCCTCAAAATTCATATTTTGAAACCCCAAACCCCAAAATGACTGTATTTGCAGATAAGGCCTTCAGAAAAATAATTCAGGTTAAATGAAGGCATAAGTGTGAAGCCCTGATCCAATAGAATTCGTATCTTCATAAGAACACCAGAGAGCTTGCGCCCACTCTACCACAGGAGGTCACAGGGAAGAAGTCTGCAAGCTAGGAAGAGAGCTTTTACCAGAAATCCTTCCCTGCCAAAACCTTGATCTTGGATTTTCAGCTTCCAGAACTGTGAGAAAATACATTTCTGTTGCTTAGGCCACCTACCCTGCAGTGTTTTGTTATCACAGCCTGAGCAGACTAAGATACTCCCCTCTCTGGAATCAATAAAACAAGCTGATCAGCCACCTCTTGAAGATACAGAGGGACTTTCTGCAGGTGGATAGTGGATTGAGAGCTAACTATCTGGATAAGTCTATCCCAAGGCTTCTCAACTGTGGCTGCACATTAGAATCACCTGGGGAACTTTTTAAAAAATACTGATGCCTAAGCTCTCCCCCCCCAATTATATCAGGATCTCTGGATGTGTGCATTTTAAAATAGTATCCCAAGTGATTTTAATGTGCAGCCAAGGCAAGGTTGAGAATCTCTCCCTTAAGAGATCTGAGACCCTTTCCAGTTCAGAGTTATTAATTTATTGAAACATATCTGGGGACATAAGAAAGGAGTATGTGTAATGAACCCCATTTCGCAAATACGCTAAAGGGAAAAGATAGAATAGTGAAGTTAAGTTCCCTAAGTCACTAAACAAGTTAACAGTAAAGCCGTAATATATCTTTTAATCTATGACCTTTGGAACTCTCTAATAAAATGCAAACTATCTTTTTACCTGTGTGGTAGAAATTGGTGGTTTTTACTAGGCCAGCATCCTACCCTCTGTACTAGAAGTAGCTTGTCTTTGAGGGGACTGCTTCGTCATTCCATGTGGTCTTAATTGGACTGTCAATCACAGGGCCTCCCCATTCCTAATCTAAGCAAATCAGATGCTTTCTTCAGGAAGAATGACAGAGGGACTCTACATGGATGGAGCTGGATTATTCCCATGACAAGACCTAAAGAAAGAGGATATATTTCTTACTAAGGTCCTGTAGCCTCCTGCTTTCCTTTCTTCCCAAAATCTGGCTCTCAGTATTTCCTTTAACTCTGGGAACTATAGAGGATGGGCCCCATACATTTCTTTCCCCCCTACAGGTGAATCAGAGTTTCTTTCAAGTGCTTGAAGAACAGGTTCAAAAGTGGTACCTGGAAGTGAACACTTGTAAGCAACAGACTCTCAGCTGTGAAAATAGTAGAGAGTAAGTGCAAGGCAGTGAAAATTCCCTGATTCATTTGAAAAAGTTGATTGAAGCCAATTCTTTTTCTTAAAATTCCCAATTTTCACATGTACTAATAAACTCCCCTTTTTTGTTCAATCTTGTTCTGTTTAAATATACCACTTCTGTCAAATGCAAGGACTTATGCTAATAAGATGTTCCGCTCTTTGTGGTTATTTGGGAGATTGGTGGGTTGTGGCTGCCATTGGGTGTGCCTTAGAGCACTTTCTAAAAAACCCATTAGAGGAGCCTCAGTGCAAATCAAGACCTGGCCCAAACCAAGCCTTTGCTTTTATAGCCCTCAAACCAACAGACGAGAATTAGAAATTTAGGTACCCAACCAAACTCTCCATCTTCCTAAGATTGTTGTGATAGAAAGAGTCTTTGGAAAGCAAAAAAAAAAAAAAAAAGGGGGAGCACAGCAGGTGGGCATAGCGATAATGATGATGACCACCATATGTTAAGCCCTTACTATGGGCCACACACTGGACTATTGCGTCATTTAATCCTGAAAGAGTGACACTATTATATTCTGTTTTATTTTGTTTCTAAGGTTGAGTTTCAGATGCACGAAATTGAATTGATTCAATGAGTCATTCTTTTCTGTTACTGGCATGAAAATCATCTGTCTAGAAATGACCCCTATTTTTTCTCATCTTCTTTATTCCTCATCCCTGACTGTATCTAAAGTATATACTTCCCCTCTATTTTCCATAAATCTACTAATCCACAAAAATATGCAGTGTAGTGTCTGCTTTTAAAATATATGTCCCACTCTGCAATTTGCTTTTTTTTCCTTCGGCATTATGTTTCAGAGATCTATCCATGTTGATATATATAGTGAGAGCTAGTTCATCTGTTTAAACTGCTCCATTGTATACTATCATATTGATATACTATAGCTACTATGTATTTTCAACCCAGATGGATTCTAGACTACTGCTAATTATTTTCTATTACCATAAGTACTTTAATGAATAATCTTGTGCGTGTCTCTCAGTGCATAGGGTTAGAGTCTCTGTAAGATTTACCTAGAAGTGGAATTGCTGGGCCTTAGGTTTCATACATTTTCAGTTTCAGTAAATCCTGCCAAATTACAAAGTTGCTTTCCTAATTTACGCTCCCACCAACAGTACATGAGCGTTCTTGAACAGACGCTATTACTGTCTCCATTTTACAGATGAGGAGACACTCAAAATGTCCAAAGTTAAACACTGTATCTGTCTGAACCATGTCTATTTAAGTCCAGATCTATACTATACAATGTCACTATACAATACACACTAACTAATAGCTAGAAATGTAGTCAGCTTCAGGTGACAGAGTCCCCTAACAGTGACTTAAGCAGTATGGGCATTTATCAGCTCACTTAATAAAAACCCTAGCAGGGGATTCCAGAGCAGTTCAGCAGCTCAACCGTGTTGTCAGCAACATGGACACTTTCTTTCTTTCTTTTTATTTTTATTTTGACATCCTTAGCTGTTGAGTTTTCACCCTTTTTCCCTCTCTTCTCAGCCCTAGGATGGCTGACATTACTCTAACACCATGCCTGAGTTCAGGGCAGAAAAAAAAGGGGGAAACAGTGACACCATGAAGCTCTTTCTTTGTTCTTGTCCTTTTTATAGGAAAGAAAAATGCTTTCTTTCAGTCTCCACTCACTCCAACCTGTGCTCTTTTTTGTCTCATTGGTCAGAGTCCAGC
>PVIA01007273.1:0-85740 GCA_004024845.1 Tonatia bakeri
GCTCTCTCTAGGACTTCCATCCCCTCCACTGCCTCCCACAAGCAAATTGGGCCCTTCCTGTGCTGGCTCCCAGGCAGTGGGCTGGTGCACTTTCTCGGACTCTGTGGGCTTCCCCGAGAAGTCTCCTGTGAGGCTGAGAGAGTCTCCCGGCCTCAGTTCCCTGACGGGGCTCTTAAGCTTTGAAACGCGGCGGCTCTGCCCATTTTCACTGCCCGTTTTCCCTTAGTTTGTGCAAACGTGTGGCTGCGGACAGCTAGCTGCCTTGCGTCTGCTAGTCGCGCCCAGGGGCCGCCACCGGTCTGTCCGCTGCCGTCTGCGCCCTGCGCGCCTGTGCCTGCCAGCCAGCGTTTCTTCCCACAGGGACTCCTCGACCCCTGTCCGCAGGCCTCCGACTCCGCCACTCCTTACCAGTCTGGATGTACTGGAGCCCGACTTCTGTTCAATTAATTTCTCTCTGTTCTGGTTGTTTCTTGTTTCTCAATTTTTGTTGTCTTTAGTTTTGGTTGCGCGAGGAAGCACAATGCGACTGCCTATGCCTCCATCTTGGCCGGAACTTCCCAACATTTCATTCTTAAGGGTGCATAGTGTAAGTGATGTGTTTAAGAGCTAGCATTTTGTGTTGCTGGAACAACTTTCATGTTAGTTCATATCCTATGAATGTCCCTGGCTGTCCATTTCCTCCTCCCATCCCAAGGATATTTAAAAAACCATGTGCAAAGGCTGTGTCATGACAGTAGGTGGCCCTGAGGAAAAAGATGGAAGGCTACCGTTTGGAGCAGAGAAGGCGAGTGTGGCCAGGGCTGGAAACATACCATCTTCCTGACTGTTGCCCTCATTCTGAGACCAAAAGGAATCCTCTGGAGGGCATTCTTTTTGTGTGTTTTCTATCAAATTTGCCTTTGAAAATATCACTCCAGAAGACTGGATTTTATGTGTTGGGTGAGGGTGTATGTTAAGAGAGGATGTCTGTTTTGATAAAGAGCTTTCCCCCAGTGATTATTGGGGGTGAGAGCTTGAGTAGATGGGAGGTAAGAAAATGGGGATAGTGTGAATAGACAACTTCAAAAAAGTTTATTGTTCAGGGAGAAAACAGAGCACTGAACCCACTTCTAATTCTTGCTTTTAGTCTCCAGGCCCGTGGAAAACTCTGTTAGCTTTCTATCATCTTTTTCACCCCCAAAGCAATCTAGATCCCAGGCTCATGCATTCCCCCTGGGTGTCAGTGAGCCTTCTGCTTCAATTCTTGCTTCCACACTAAGCCAGAATCCACCTTCTCTTCTGTACTCCAAATACTTGCTTTCCCCTAATTCTTTTATTTGGTAAGTGGTGCTGCCACTTCTGACTCCTCCCACTTTTGTAATCCCTACCTCATCCCCACCTGCCCAAAAAATTGTCCAAAGTTTGGGACTATCCAGAGACTCTGGAGTCTTAGTGGTTCATCTTCTTTATTGTCTCTTGGATTTATTCTGTTCTTTCACTTCTTGCTTTCACTGCCTCATCATCTTTGACTGGTTTGTATCTACCTCTCAGTGCTTCAATTAAAAACTGGGGATTATATTACCTACCTTGAAAATTTGCTAGGAGCAGCAGTGTATTTTTATTTACTTAAAATTTTTAAAATTTACTGATTGTGTGCGCACACACACATTGATTTGTTGTTCCATTTATTTGTGTGCTCATTGGTTGATTATTGTGTGTGCCCTGACCCGGGATTGAACCCGCAACCTTGGTGTATCGAGGAGATGTTCTAACCAACTGAGCTCCCAGCCAGGGTTATTTATTTATTTATTTTTCAATGGGAGGGGAAGGAAAGAAGAAAGAGAGGGAGAGAAACATCAATGCGTGGTTGCCTCTCACATGCCCCCTACTGGGGACCTGGCCTACAAACCAGGCATGTGTCCTGACTGGGAACCGAACTGGCAACCCTTAGGTTCACAGGTTGGCCTTCAATCCACTGAGCCACACCAGCCAGGGCAATATTTATTTAGTTTTAAAATAATCTTTAATTATTGATTTGAGAGAGAGGGAGGGAGGAGGGGAAGGGGAATTAAATGGAGAGGAAGAGAGGGACGTTGGTTTGTTGTTCCACTTACTCGTGCATTCATTGATTGTTTCTTGTACATGCCCTAACTGGATGGAACCCACAACTTTGGCATATTGGTATTAAGACTCCAACCAACTGAGCAACCTGGCTCGGGTAGGAGCAGTAGTTTAAATGATATGTGTAGACCAGGTAGCATAGAGCTTTGATATTAGTGGATATTCTGGATTTCCTGTTTCCTACTCACTAATATATCTTCTGCCTCCAATTTTTATCCATACCCTTTCATTTTTGTCCAGCTATCAGGGTTGTCTTCTCTAAATATGCTCTCTAAGCACCTTCAGTTTTTCTCCATTCCCTACCTTATAGCCAAACCTCATTAGTGCCTCAGTCCAGGCCCCAAATCTAGTCCCATTGTTTACAGTCCTGTCCTTTACGCTTTTACCAACTTGATTTTCACAGGCCTTTCTTGCTTCTTATGTCCTAGCTGTATAGATATTGTCTAAAAGCCCAGTTTTGACTTTACTTTTGTGGTTTTTGAATCAGATTGCCCTTTTCTCCTTTCTCCCTATCCTATGATTGTTTAAAACAATGAGCCAAAAATTTATAGGATAGTTGGTAGAATTCTATATGTATATGTATATGAATATATATATGTACCCATGTATATGAGTATGTAGACACAGGCATGTATCTCACAAGCTGTTTATCATTACAAGGGATAGCATAAAGTCAGCTCTTTTTTATCTGTTACACATATTATCTTGGGGAATAACTTAGACTCTAAACTTGTGTGTTTACATCTGTTTAATGAAGTGGGGTTTTAATGGATGGTCTTTGTTTCTGTCTTTTGTTTTTAAGGCCTGGACCGGAACTTAATTATAATGCAGGTAGAGTGATTCTATGAGAAGCGCTGACTAACTCATCCAGATCCTTTGCTTTCTAATATAATTTAAAGAATTTAGACAAATGGCCAGTTAGCAAGCAGGAAAAGGGAAAAAAGAATTAACATTTGGTGAAAGACAAGCACTTTATGTGTTATGTCATTTGCCAGTAATCATCTGAAACCCCTATCAGGTAAGTAGGTATTTAACGTGGGAAAATTGAGGACTAGAAAGGTTATTTGCCCAAGATACAAAGCTTGTTAGACTCTCTTAGCTATTATGCTCTCCCACAAACAGTGAAGGCTGAGTAACAGGGAGTGCTTTTGTCAGTTGTATTTTTTTTTTCCTGAACACTGATATTCTCTAGACTGTAGACTATTTACTTCTGACAGTTTGAAAAAAAAAATGTTTTGGTTCAGTGATGTGTTTGTCCTGGGGTTTGTGTTCTTTCCCTCTCTCTCCTGGATAATATTTTTATTTAAACACTATTAAAGTCATAACATAATATTTGGCTTTCTGTTACTGTGCTTATTTTCTTAGGATTTTAAAAATGTATTAAATGTATGCATTGTATTTAAACTAGACAGAAAACAAGTATTTGTTTAATATAGTAGGAAAGAAATGAAATTCATGGCAGATGAATGCATATTCTTAGTACATTATCACTTGTATGTGTTTGGAGTCATGTATACAGAGTTGAAAAGCAAGGATTTGCCTTGCGTGGTGGTGGTGGTGGTATCAGTAATAACGGCTAACATTTGTTGAGCTGTGATTATGTGCATACACTTGTGTTAGATTTGTTATGTATGTGCTTCTAAGTATTTTACTTGTGTTAGTGATACACACATACACACACATACACGGTCCTGTGCAAATAACACCTCTTTTTTTAATTACAAAATCTTTTACTACAAAATCATAAGCATGTAATTCTGTAACATAACACTATCACACTCAAGCACACCATAGGACATTTTAGGTGAAATGTTCAAATTAAAACTATGAATTATTACACCCATATTATTATCCTACCAACCACACTCAAGAAGGCCTTACTTTTGCTGAACTCTGTATACGTATTTATCCTCACCTGAGGATATGGTGGTTGATTTTTAGAGAGAGGGTAAGGGAGGGAGGGAAGGGGAGAAAAACATTGATTGGCTGCATTTCGTATAACAGTGGACCAAATCTGCAGCCCAGGTATGTGCCCTCACTGGGAATTGAACCCATGGCATTTCGGTTTATGGGACAATGCTCCAACCAACTGAGCCAGCCACATTGGCTAGGGTTTGTATTAGCTTTTTAAATCCTCTCAATAAACCTCACAGGCAGGTCGAGTGTTATCTCCATTTTATGCATGAGGAAATCAGAGCACAGAGAGATTAGGAACTTCACCTAAGGTCACATATCTAGGACACACACTGCACTGCCTTGGCGGTTCTAAAACTGAGTTAATCCAAATTTGTATTGTTTGCCACTAAACTACATTATTGAAACTCATTGCACTTTTTAAGGGTATGGTGCAATAGATTATCTTCAGAGTAAAAACTGACTAGGCCTAGTAGGGTTACAAGTAAATTACTTGAATTACTGAGGTGTCCTCAAGGAACTAAGGCATTCCTTACTATGTGTTATTAACAATATTTTTAAAATCCAGATAGAATTTATTCTACAAGGTGCTTTATTCTATAAGATATCATTGAAATGGAAAATTTCATGTTTATATGTTGGCTGGTAGAGTAGGTTGTTTTTGATTATATCTGATAAAGAATTTTAAAAAGGTATGGCAGGAGTAGGTAAACATCTTTTCTATTTAGCCAGCAGTAATACTGGGTTCCAAACTTGTAATTTACAGGAGGAAAGTTTGAGGTAATAGAAACATAGTGTTTTTATAAGTGTGAAGTAATTTTTATTGACTAGGAATTATACCATATGTTTTAATGCCTTTATATTAAAATCAGTATTTTTTATCCTTTTTAAATTTATTTTAAATTGTTGTTCAGTTACAGTTGTCCCCATTTTTTGAGGGGTATGTCCCCTCATTGCTCTCCCCTGCCTCATCCAACCCCTGCTCCCAAAGATAGTCCCTACCCCATTGTCCTTGTCCATGGGTCCTTTGTACATACTCTCCTCCTTTCCCCCAATACCCTCCTCGCCACACCCTTCTGGTCACTGACAGTTTGATCTTTATTTCCCTGTCTCCAGTTATTTTTTGCTCATTTGTTTGTTTTGTTGATTAGGTTCCACTTATAGGTGAGATCATACAGTATTTGTCTTTCACTGCCTGGTTTATTTCATTTAGTACAATGCTCTCCAGTTCCTTGCATGCTGTTGGGAAGGTTAGAATTTCCTTCTTTTCTTTCTGCTGCGTAGTGTCCCATTGTGTAATGTACCGTAGTTTTTTGATCCACTCATTTACTGATGGGCACTAGGCTGTTTCCAGCATTTGGCTCTTGTAAATAATACTGCTGTGAACATAGGGGTGCATAGGTTCTTTTGAGTTGGTGTTTCAGGATTCTTAGGGTATAATCTGAGCAGTGGAATCACTGGGTCATAAGGCAGTTCCATTTTTAGTTTTTTGAGGAAATTTCATACTGTTTTCCACAGTGGCTGCACCAGTCTGCATTCCCACCAACAAGTGCATGAGGGTTTATTTTTCTCTACAACCTCCTCAGCACTTGTTTGTTGATTTGTTTATGATGGCCATTTTGACAGGTGTGAAGTGGTATCTCATTGTGCTTTTAATTTGTATCCCTCTGATGACTAATGATGTTGAGCATCTTTTCATATATCTCTGGGTCCTCTTTATGCCCTCCTTGGAGAAGTGTCTGTTCAGGTCCTTTGCCCATTTTTTAAATTGGATTGTTTGTCTTCCTGGTGTGGGGTCATGTGTAAACTCAGTATTTTTCTCCTTTCTTTTTAGTTCTCCAAAGGACATGGATGAAAATGAAAGCAATGAGTCCCTGATGGCAAGCAGCCAATATCCTAAAGAAGCAGTAAGAAAACGCCAAAATTCAGCAAGAGATTCTGGAGGAAGTGATTCTTCTAGGTTTTCCAGGAAAAGTTTCAAACTGGATTACAGACTAGAGGAAGATGTAACTAAATCAAAGAGAGGAAAAGATGGGAGATTTGTTAACCCCTGGCCAATGTGGAAAAGTCCCTCTATCCCAAATGTTCTCAGATGGCTGATAATGGAAAAAGATCACAGCAGCATTCCGTATTCCAAAGAGGTAGAGTTTACTCTTATGAGTGCTGTGTATTTACTGTGTGTGTGTGTGTGTAAAACTTTGCTGTGAATTGTTTTATAACACTTAAATTAGTTGAACCCCTTTTATATGATAAGGTAGAGGGCTGGGTTCTGGGCAGATAAAATAAATAAGGTGCCCTCAAATTCCTGGTTTAGCAGCAGAATACATATATGAATAGCCAGCTCTGATCTGGTGGCAACTAGAGGTAGGAACAACAGAGTGCTTTAGAAGTGCAAGAAAGGAAGTGATTAATTGTCACTGGTAGGGTTGGAAATGACTTCACAGAGGAGGTGGTATTTGACATGGGCCTAGAGAGAGAAAAAGTATTTTGGCAATGGTTCTCTAGGTGGCATGAACAAGGTCATAAAGGTAAGAAAGTACATGACATGTTCCAGAAAGTAGTAATCTGATGTGTGTTTGGAATATGAATTATGAGGGTTAAGGCATGGCCCAAGAGTTCTTGGCTTTCATCCTTGGATAAAACTGCTAAAGCTATGAAAGAAATCCTCAGATAACCTTTTCATGCCTTTAAAAAATTGGCAATCGATTATTGGCCTTTAAATATGTTGGTTTTACTTAGATGAAAACTTACTAAAGTTTGCCATAGGTTTATTAGCTGAATGAGATTATACTCCAGTGGCTGCAGGGGTGGCTCCCAATTGTAGTAGTACCTTTTTCTCCTTTCTTAGGTTCTTTTCCCGCTCCTATGTCCTATCTCCCCTCACCACTCTTCCACCAACACCATGCCCTGCCAGGCTTTATGGGGAGTTGAGATATAAAGAACTTGAGGTTGGGAGTGGGGGATGGGTTGAAAAAATAGGGGCACGAGTGAAGGCTTGATCTGCAGTGGCAAGAGGCAGGAGGTGCAATAGGTGGTCAGTGGTGTTAGGTATTTCATCTGGGTATGTGCATCTACCTTTCTTTACAGGATTTTCTTTCTTCAGGATATAAAAAGCCTGAAATTACCACTTTGATGCTAAGGAATATTCGTAGTATTGATACTAGTAGGCAGAGTTGATTAATGTGAATATCTTACCAGAACTTTTTTATAATGAGTTAGGACATTAATAGATAAAACCTTATATTTATGTTTCAACTTTGAGAATGAGAAGAGCAAGAAAATTTTTTTCTTCTCCTTTTGGAGAACCCCGTGTGAAGAGAAACATGGAGTTGAGCTGTGAAGAGAAGGGTTAGGGCAGAAGGCCAAGACGGGTAGGCTACCTGTTGGGGTAAATTGTTTCTGGTTTTTGAGCCACAGCTTGTAAAAAAACAGAGATAGCAACGGTGTCTTTAGTTTGACTTTATTCACAAGGAAGTGAGTGACCCCATGGTGACAGGAGCACATCTCTGCAGTTTAACAATTTGGAAACTGTACTGAATCTCTGAGAACTTGCCAGGCCAGTGGTCCTTAGGTTCTTTTGGATGCTGACCCCCTTTGAAAATCCAATGGAAGCTGTGGACCCTCTTCTTAGAGAATACACATATGCACATAAACACATTGCTTTTTACTATAATTTTAGGGAGTTCTTGGACCCTCTCAGGCCAGTTCATTAACTCATTTATTCATTCATTTAGTCAGTATTTATTGAGCAGGAGCCCAATAAATAAATATCTAGGTGCTAGAGATAATGAACAAAGCAGAAAGACACCCTTTGCCACCTTGGACCTTAGGTTTAAGTGGGTGAGAGAGACAGTGAACAGTGAGTAAATTCTGTGGTATATTAAAAGATGATTAGCCCCGGTTGGTGTGGCTCAGTGAATTGAGCACTGGCCTGTGAACCAAAGGGTCACCAGTTTGATACCTAGTGAGCACACATGCCTGGGTTGCGGGCCAGGTCCCCAGTGGGGGACATGTGAGAGGCAACTACACATTGATATTTCTCTCCTTCTCTTTCCCTTTGTCTAAAAATAAATAAAGTCTGCCCTGGCTGGAGTAGCTCAGTGGATTGAGCGCAGGCTGTGAACCAAAGCATTGCAGGTTCGATTCCCACTCAGGGCATATGCCTGGGTTGCAGGCCACAGCCCCCAGCAACCACACATTGATGTTTCTCTCTCTCTCTCTTTCTCCCTCCCTTCCCTCTCTAAAATAAATAAATAAAATCTTTAAAACAAAGCTTCTTATTAAAAAAATAAATAAAAATAAAAATAAATAGCCCTGGCTGGCATAGCTCAGTGGATTGAGCACAGGCTGCAAACCAAAGCATCGCAGGTTCGATTCCCAGTCAGGGCACATGCCTGGGTTGCAGGCCACAACCCCCAGCAACCGCACATTGATGTTTCTCTCTCTCTCTCTCTTTCTCCCTCATTTCCCTCTCTGAAAATAAATAAGTAAAATCTTTAAAAAATAGAGAGAAATACGTGGTTTAAAAAAATGGTAGTACTGTATTTCATTAAAAAATAAAAATAAATAAAATCTTAAAAGATAATTAGTATACTGAAGAAAATAAAGTAGAGAAGGAAGTTAGGGTGATACAGGTGGGAGCTACATTCCTTAAGTATAAGGTTTTTTTTTTTTTTTTTAAGGCAGAAGACTTTCTTTTAAAAAAAAAAGTCAAAGTAGGTCTCAATATGAACCACTTAAATATGCATCACATAAAAGGGGAAAGAAGACACTTCTGCCTTGTTCTAATTTATATTTTGTTTCCTATCTCTTATCTGTGTCTTGTTTCCAATAAAAGCCTAGAACTAGATCAAATGCATGTATACTTGTTATTTTCATAGGTAACTTAAACTCATTCCATATTTAATCCCTTTTAGTTGTCTAGGTAATTAATTTTTACCAACTCCTAAATGTGATAGTTATATACTTTCTGGAAAACATAAACCAAAACATATTAAGAACCATATGAAGAACACCTGTTTCAGGTCATTAGGTCAATTTAGAACTTTATCAAATTTCTGATATATTTTTTTAAAGATTTTATTTTTAGAGAGAGGGGAAGGGAAGGAGAGAGAGGGAGAGACATTGATGTGAAAAAGAAACATGATCTGTCCTGACACTGAGCCCACAACCTAGGCATGTGCCCTGATTGGGAATCACACTGGCAACCTTTTGCTCTGAGGGATGACACCCATCCAACTGAGCCACACCAGTCAGGGCCTGGGAATTTTTTTTTGTTAGACATTGGGAGGCTAGAGTTTAGTAAAACAACTTCAAATTATTGGTTTTTTTTTAAGATTTTATTTATTTATTTTTTAGAGAAGGGAAGGGAGGGAAAAAGAGAGGGAGAGAAACACCAATGTGTGGCTGCCTCTCATGTGTCCCCTACTAGGGGCCTAGCTGGTAACTCAGACATGTGCCCTAGACTGGAAATTGAACTGGTGACCATTTGATTTGCAGGCCGGCACTCAATCCACTGGGCCACACCAGCCAGGGCTCAAATTATTGTTTTGACAGAAACAGACTTATAGATGTAGAGAACAAACTGATGGTTGTCAGATGGGAGGGGCATTGGAGGCTGGGTGAAAAAGATGAAGGGATTAAAAAACACAAATTGGTGGATACAAAATAGTCACAGGGATGTAAAGTACAGCATAGGGAAGGTAGTCAATAATATTGTTTTCCTGTTTTTAGTTTTAATTTTATTTTGTTTAGTCTATTACAGTTATCCCAGTTTTCACCTTTCACTTCTTTCTTTTTTTTAATTTATTTTTTCTTTTATTTTTTTATTGATAGTAATATAATAACTATATATGGTGCCAGATGGGTACTTGAATTATTGGGGGGTTTATGAAATATGCAGGATTATAATTACTATATGTTGTATAATCATATCATTATATTTAGGTATATAAATATGAAAGTGTTTTGGAGGAAACATGACTAAAGTATAAAATAACTAATACAGAAGATCTAAATAAAATAAAGAAGAGTAATTTAGCAGGGCTACACAATTTAGTTGCATTCTCCAACAATAGTGTTTTTTTTTTAGATTAAAGATCAGATTTATTTGAGAAAAACAAAAAAACCTCACACTTCAGAAAATGGGATTCATATATCAACACGTCTCCCAGGTATTAAGTCTACAGATTACAAATCATTTTCATAGAGAATATTTTTTTGTACAAATTTTACATGTATTGAGGAGTGGGACATAAATTTCAGTTTCTGTTTTAATAATGTTGCTTGGACAGTTCCTGGTATTTGCCTTTTCTGGGCCTTTAGAGCAGCGTGCCAGTTCACAGGCTTTGTATTGTTCAGATGCTGTCATTGCTTTGTGCTGTTGCAGTTGGCTCAGTTACATTGTCATTGTTCATTATAGTCACCAGTCAGGGGAAAAGAGAGAATCTCCAAGAGGGAAGGATACAGGCACTTCCTGAGTCTAATTAGACGAAGGAGGCTGTCCTTGTCAGTCAGTAGTGTAGAAGTGAGCAGGGGACTGTCACATTAGAATATGGGAGACACAGAACTGAGGCCACACAGCATGACCTAGTAGAAAAACTAGGACACCAGGAGTGCCAAAACAAACTCAGTTCAGGTTTCCTCCCCCAGTGTGTGTCCTCATTTCTGTCACTATCCCTCAAAGAGCTCCTTTTCTTTTTTGTCTATAAAGTTAGAATAAGACAGTTTAGGTCACTATAATTGTTTTTTGGTTCACCTGACACATGTAAGTACTTTGAAAATATAATGTACTCTTTGGCTGTGTGATATTTAAGAACAGGGTGCTCTTTGGAAAAATGAACCATACCGATTATTTTATATTTATACTATAGTATGCTAACAGGTTGCTTTTTTATTTTTATGAAGAGAAGAAAAATGAATGTATACAGTTTTTAAAAAGTCTTAGTACTGAAAAGCTTGTTAGATAAATAACTAGTCCCCTAACCAGCTCCTGCTACTCAGTCCCAGTCTTTGGAGGAAACAACTTTTAACTCTTTCAGACATCATTCCTCTGGTGTTTACCTTCATATTTCTTTTAATTTTATTGTGGTAAGAACACAACATGAGATCTCTCTTCTAGAATTTGTAAGTATACATTATACTTGACTATAGGTACAGTGCTGTACAATAGTTCTCCAGAGCTTCATCTTGCTTATCTGAGACTTTGTGCCCCAGTGGTAGTAGCTCCCCACTTGCTTCTCCTCCCAGCCTCTGGCATCCACCATTCCACTCTGATTCTATCAGATGCCTCAACTATGTAGAATTGTGCAACATTTGTCTTTCTTTGATCATTCATATTTTCTGTCAGAGTTAACTCACTCTGACTCCCTTCCCATCTCTCTCCCATTTGAACTTAGCTTTTACTGTTTATATTGTTGTGAATATATCAGTATTTTTCAGTGATAAACTGAGGAATGTACTTTGGCCATGTGTCCTTTTTTATCCATTTGTCCTTTTTTTCCCCTGGGTTTAATGATACCTTTTCTTTTTTTTTCATCTGCTTAACTTTTCTGACTGACCATTTCCCTCCTTCCCATGGCTTCTCAATACAGTTTTCTTGAGAGAGACCCTCAGGGGGCCTTTGGTTCAGGGCTGTAATCTGCGCTGGCAGCCCTCCAGGCTCCCTGCCAGCTTCCATCCTGGAGTCTCCCTTTACTATCACGCTGGCTCTTTTACCTCTTCAGTGTTTCCGTTTCCTGCATCTCACTTGTTCCTCTTTCTTGCATATTTTCTCATTTTGGTGGAGTACATTCTTAACAAGAACTTTCTGAGAAAAGGGTACTTGGGAAGTCAGTTTTTGATAGCTTGCTTGTCTGAGATTTCATTATTCTCACTCTTATTGATAGTGTGAATATAGAATTTTAGTTTGAAAACAGAGTTTTCTCTTAGAATTTAAAAGCACTACCTCTGTGACCTTATTTTTAGCATTGCTGTGGAGAAAGTTGGTGCCTTCTTGATCCTTTGTGTATGATCTTTATTTCTCTCTTCAGCATCAGTGTTCTGAAATTTCACCATGACCTGTCGTTATTTATTCATTATGCTTGATGTGTGGTGGTCCCTTCAGATAGGAAAGTCTGTTTCCTTAAGTTCTAGGAAATTTTCTTGTATAATTCTTTGAAAATTTCTTTCTATCTTTCCATTCTAAAATGAGTACTAATTATATTTTGGATACTTTAAGTCAGTCCTTTTTAATTTTCTTTTCATTTCTTCTATATTCCATTTGTTTTTGTTTGTTTTACATCTGACAGATTTCCTCCAAGATTCATTCATTTTGGCCCTAGCCAGGTTGCTCAGTTGGTTGTAGCATCATCCTGATATGCCCAGGTTGCAGGCTTGATTTCATTTTAAAAAGATTTGACATACAAGAATCAACCAATGAATGCATAAATAAGTGTAGCAACAAAATCAGTTTCTCTCTCCTTTCCCCTCTAAAATCAATGAAAAATTTAAAAAAAATTCATTTTGTTTTTAAATACTTAGTGTTGCATAGGTTTTTTTATTTTTAATTTTATTTTAATTGTTGTTCAAGTACAATTTTCTGTCCTTTACTCCCATCCCAGCCCACCCACCCAGCCCTTCCTACCTCCCTCCCATTTCCACCCCTCCCTAGTTTTTTTCCATGTGTCCTTTATGCTTGTTCCTGTAAACCTTTCCTCTTTTCCCCTGAAATTCCCTCTTCTCTCTCCTCTGGTCACTTTCTGCCTGTTTTCTATTTCAGTGTCTTTGGTTATATTTTGCTTGTTTCTTTGTTTTGTTGTTTAGGTTCCTGTTAAAGGTGAGATCATAAGGTATTTGTCTTTCACTGCCTGGCTTATTTCTCTTAGCATAATGCTTTCCAGGTCCATCCATGCTGTTGCAAAGGGTAGGAGCTCCTTCTTTCTCTCTGCTGCATAGAATTCCATTGTGTAAATGGACCATAGTTTTTGGATCCATTCATTTACTGATGGGCACCTAGGTTGCTTCCAACACTTGGCTATTGTAAATTGTGCTGCTATGAACATTGGGGTGCATAGGTTCTTTTCGAGTGGTGTTTCAAGGTTCTTAGGATATAATCCTAGTGGAATTGCTGGGTCAAAGGCAGATCTATTTTTAGTTTTCTGAGAAAATTCCATACTGTTTTCCATAGTGGTTGTACCAGTCACAGTGTACTAGGGTGCTAGTGTTTGTACCAGTCTGCAATCCCACCAACAGTGTACTAGTGTTTTCTCCACAACCATTCCAACACTTGTTTGTTGATCTGTTTATGATGGCAGTTCTGACTGGTGTGAAGTACTCTCTTATTGTGGTTTTAATTTGCATCTCTCTGATAGCTAGCGATATTGAACATCTTTTCATGTGTCTCTGGATCCTCTGTACGTCCTCCTTGGAGAAGTGTCTGTTCAAGTCCTTTGCCCATTTTTTAATTGGGTTTCTTGTCTTCCTGGTGTGGAGTTGTGTAAGTTCTTTATATATTTTGGAGATTAAACCCTTGTCTGAGGAATCATTGGCAAATATGTTTTCCCATATAGTTGGTTCTCTTTTCATTTTAATACTGTTTTCTTAGCTGTGAAGAAGCTTTTTATTTTGATGAGCTCCCATTTGTTTATTCTTTCTTTATGTCCCTTGCTCTGGGGAACATATCAGTAAACATGTTGCTGCGTGAAATATCTGAGATTTTCCTGCCTATGTTCTCCTCTAGGATTTTAATAGTGTCATGGCTTATATTTAAATCTTTTATCCACCTTGAATTTATTCTTGTGTATGGTGTAAGTTTGTGCTCGAGTTTCATTTTTTTGCATGTAGCTGTCCAGTTCTCCCAACACCATTTTTGTTGAAGAGGCTATTGTTACCCCATTTTATGTTGCTGCCCCCTTGTTGAGGACCACTGTTGGGGACTGCCCTGCCTGGTCTCAGGAAGCTGTGACCCCCTGTGACTTAGGCTGAGTAAGAGACCTCCGGATCAGGAGCCACTAAGGAGACAAAACTTATTCCCCTGGCATGAACGCTATCTGTTCTGTCTCTGGCCTTTAATGCTAGATCAGTTACCAATGACAGGTAACAATTCTCTAGGACAGAGAATGGACCTAAGACACGGGCTGATCTCGTAAAGGCCTCTGTGGAATAAGACTCACGAGACTGTGGAAATAAATGAAGGGGCTGTGGAAAGGAAGGGGTGATCGGCATCTATCCCTGCCCCCTCTTAGCCTGAGTCTTTGTACTCAGATGTGAGAAATCCAAGTCTCCTTGCCGCCTCTGTCTCCAGCCCTTCCCAGAGTTTACTTAGCAAATAGACTAAGGAAGGGGCAGCTCAGACCAGAGACAGCGGACCCCCGGGGTAATCAGGCCTGGGACAAAGAATATGCAAGATCCTGTGAGATCTGTTTGCTGGAGGATGTTATTAACTTGGAATTTGAAGGCGCAGTCAGGAAACCTTTGAAACCTGTAGTCTTTTCATATGATAAAACTCCAATCTCTGCCCGGAATCACAACAGAAACTCTGTTAACATCCTTGTAAGATACGTGTTCCCTTTGATCCCTTCTGCCAGACTGTCAATCCACAAACTATGTCTACTTTCTCAAGAAAAACCCACTGAGACAAAGGAAGGGGCTCTTCCCCAGAGGGGGGGTTTAGCCCAGAGCGGCTCAAAGAATTGGAGAGTGAGCGCTCTGTCTTTGACTTCCACTCAGAAAACTGTTTCTGTGCATGATTATTTCTATAGTGGGTTTTTATGCATGTCCATAGCCGGGAAATGGCCGGTTTCTGCATGCAATAGCAAGTATGTTTAAGTGTGTCCATAGCCAGCTGGGAGAAGACTAGGTTCTGCACACTTCAGTCAGACAGCCGGGTATTTAAGTGAGGTTTAAAAATCGTTACAGTCAGTCAGACAGCCGGGAGTTTTAAGCGAAGTTTGAAAATCACTTACCCCCCCTTTGTCAAATATTGACTGTAGAGACTTGGGTTTATTTCTGGGCTCTCTGTTCTGTTCCATTGGTCCATGTGCCTGTTTTTATGCCAGTATCAGGCTGTTTTGATCACAGTGACCTTGTAATACAGTTTGGTATCAGGTATTGTGATCACTCCTACTTTGCTCTTCTTTTTCAAAATTGCAGCAGCTATTCAGGGTCATTTATGGTTCCATATAAATTTTTGTAGTGTTTGTTCTATGTCTGTGAAATATGCCATTGGTACTTTAATAGATATTGCATTGAATCTGCAAACAGCTTTGGGTAGTATGGACATTTTGATGATATTAATTCTTCCGACCTATGAACACGGTATATGTTTTCATATGTTTGTGTCTTCCTTGATATCTTTCTTCAGTGTAGTGTAGTTTTCTGCATACAGATCTTTTACCTCCTTGGTTAGATTTATTCCTAGATGTTTTATTTTTCTTTTTGCTATATCGAATGGGATTTTTTTCCCTTGATTTCTGCTTCTGCTGTTTCATTGTTGGTATACAAAAATGCCTTTTAATTTCTGGATATTGATTTTGTATCCTGCTGTTTTGCCAAATTTGTTTATTGGGTCAAGCAGTTTTTTGGCTGAGTCTATAGGATTTTCTACATACACTATCATGTCATCTGCAAACAGTGACAGTTTTGTTTCCTTCTTTCCGATTTGGATTTCCTTTTATTTCCTTTTCTTGTCTGATTGCTGTGGCTAAAACTTCCAGTACTATATTGAATAAAAGTGGTGAAAGTGGACAACCTTGTCTTGTTCCTGTTCTTAGTGGAAAAGATTTCAGTTTTTGCCCATTGAGTATGATGTTGGCTGTAGGTCTCTCATATATGGCCTTTATTATGTTGAGGAATGCTCCCTCTATTCCCACTTTGCTGAGTGTTTTTATCATGAATGGGTGCTGTACCTTATCAAAAGCTTTTTCTGCATCTATTGATAGGATCATGTGATTTTTGTCTTTGCTTTTGTTTATGTGATGTATTACATTTACTGATTTGCGAATATTGAACCATCCTTGCATCCCTGGAATGAATCCCACTTGCTCATGGTGTATTGGATGCGGTTTGCCAATATTTTGTTGAGGATTTAGCATCAATGTTCATCAGCGATATTGGCCTGAAGTTTTCTTTCTTTGTTGTGTCTTTATCTAGTTTTGGGATTAGGATGATGCTGGCTTCATAAAAAGAGTTTGGGAGTCTTCCATTATTCTAGATTTTTTGGAATAGTCTGTGAAGGATAGGGGTTAGTTCTTCCTTAAATGCTTTGTAGAATTCTCCTATGAAACTATCTGGACCTGAACTTTTGTGCGTTGGGAGTTTTTAAATTACTGCTTCAATTTTGTCTCCTGTTATTGGTCTGTTCAGGCTTTCTGCTTCTTCTTTGTTGAGTTTTGGAAGATTATATTTTTCTAGCAATTTGTCCATTTCACCTAGGTTTTCAAATTTCTTGGCGTACAGTTCTTCATAGTAATTTCTTACAATCCTTTGTATTTCTGTGGTGTCAGTTGTAATCTCTCCTCTTTTATTTCTGATTATGTTTATTTGGATCCTCTCTCTTTTTTTCTTGATGAGCCTGCTTAAAGGCTTGTCAATTTTGTTTATCTTTTCAAAGAACCAGCTCTTGGATTGATCGTTAGAATTGTGCTTTTAGTCTCTATGTCATTTAATTCTGCTCTGATTTTGATATTTCTTTCCTTCTACTTCCTCTGGGCTGTCTTTGTTGTTGTTCTTCAAGTCTTGTAGGAGTATGGTTAGCTCATTTATTTGAAATGTTTCCTTTTTTTTTTTAGGTAGGCCTGTATTGCTTTGAACTTCCCTCTTGGTACTGCCTTCACTGTGTCCCATAAATTTTGGATTGTTGTGAGTTCATTTTCATTTGCTTCCAGAAACTTTTTGATTTCTTCCTTGATGTCATTCTTGACCCATTCATGGTTTAATAGCATACTGTTCAATCTCCATGATTTTGAGTGTTTTGTTTTTTTTTTCCCTTGGGATGGTTTCTACTTTCAGTTGCTTGTGGTCTGAGAAAAAGCTTGGTATGATTTCAATTTTCTTGAATTTGTTGAGGCTTGCTTTGTGTCCTGTCATATGGTCTGTCTTTGAAAATGTTTCATGTGCATTTGAAGAGAATGTGTATTTAGTTTCTTTGGGATGAAGGGCTCTATATCAGTTAAGTTCATTTCATCTAGGGCACTGTTCAGTATTACAATATTTTTGTTGATATTTTGTTTTGAAGATCTATCCATTTTTGAACAGTAGGGTGTTAAAATCTCCTACTATAATTGTGTTGCTGTCAATATCTTTCTTGAAATCCTGTAAGATTTTCTGTATGTATTTGGGTGCTCCTATGTTGGGTACATACATTTTTACAATGTTTGTCTTCTTGGTGGATTCTTCCCTTGAGTATTATAAAGTGACCCTCTGGGTCTCTCTTTATGGCCCTTTTTTGGAAGTTTATTTTGTGTGATATGAGTATTGCTACCCGGCTTTTTTTTTCTGTCTATTTGCTTGGAATATTTGTTTCCCCCCCTTCAATTTCAGTCTGTGTAGGTTTTTTGTTCTGAGGTGGGTTTCTTCTAGGCAGCATATGTATGGTTCATGCTTTCTTATCCATTCACCTGTTCTATGTCTTTTCATTGGAGCATTTAATCCATTTACATTTAAGGTCATTACTGATAGGTACTTATTCATTGCCATTTTCATACCTGTTTTCCTCTCTTTCTCTCTCTTTTCCTCCCTTTCCTTAAAGCAGTCCCTTTAGCATCTCTTGCAGAGCTGGTTTTGTGGAAGTGTATTCTTTTAGACTTCTTTTGTCTGGGAAGCTCCTTATTTGGCCTTCTGTCTTAATTGAGAGCCTTCCTGGTAAAGTAGTCTTGGTTGCACACCTCTGGTTCTCATTACTTGGACTATTTCTTGCCATTCTCTTCTGGCTTGGAGTGTTTCCATTGAGAAGTCAGCTGCTTACCTTATTGGGGCTCCCTTGTATGTTACTTCCTGTTTCTCCCTTGCTGCTTTTAAGATTCTCTCTTTGTCTTAGTATTTTGCCATTTAAATAATGATATGTCTTCAAGTGGGCCTCTTTGGATTCCTGTTGATTGGGACTCTCTGTGTTTCCTGGATTTGTGTGACTTTTTCTCTCATCAAATTAGGGAAGTTTTCCATCTTTACTTTTTCAAATAGGTTTTCTATCCCTTGCTCTTCTTCCTCTCCTTCTGGTATCCCTATTATACGTATATTATTACGTTTCATATTGTCTTGCATTTCTCTTAATCCTTCTTCATTCTTTCTGGGCCTCTTTTCGTTTTCTTGCTCTTTCTGGTTGTTTTTTCTACTTTGTCCTCTAGCTCACTGATCCAATCTGCTGCTTCATCAGTCCTGCTTTTGATTCCTTCTACTGTGTTCTTCAGTTCAGAACTTGCATTCTTCATTTCCTCTTGGCCCTTGTTGATAGTTTCTTTTTCCTTTTTCATGTTGATATAGTTTGCAGTGAGATCGTTGTAGCTTCCCTTTTTGAGCTCATTGAGCTTCCTGATAATCATTGCTTTGAACTCAATATCTGATAGTTGAGTTACCTCTATTTCATTTCACATTCTTTCTGAGGCTTCTTCCTTTCCTTTCATTTAGGGATTGTTTCTTTCTCTTCCCATTGTTTGTGAGACTCTTGTTGTTAGCCTCAGCTTCTTACACTGATCTGTCCTGGCTCCCTGGGTTTATGGTGTGAACTTCTGTGGGAGAATACCTGTGAGATTCAGTGGTGCAGTCTCCTTGATCTCCTGAGCTCTCTGGTCTTGGACTGTTGTTTAAATTGGCTCTGTGGCTCTGGGTTTTGATTGTTGTTGGGTCTTTCTTTGGTGGGTCCTTCCCACCAGCTGGTTAATTGAGGGTCACTCTGTCCACCATCTTTTGTATTTTGTTGTGTTGGTGAGGGCAGGGTGTGTTGAAGCTGGTTCTTCCGTGTGTACACGGTTTTGAGGATTCTCTCTTTCTCTTGTTCAGTTGTTTGTACTGCATAGTTTCTCCACTATTTAGTCGTATTTCCAGATAGGTCCTGGATTGAGGTTTGTGTGGTTTCCACTCCCTCCTTCACTTTCTTCTGTTGTTATCTGTTGGTGGTTCCTTTGTTGTTGGGTTTCCTCTTCTAGTGGGTATCCTGGTGTGGTCTGCATCCACCTACTCTTTTTTTGTTATCATTTGGAGGGGGAAGGCAAAATGTTTTAGGACTGCAAGAGAGTATTCTATGATATTTACAGTAGTAGCCCGTAGAGAAGAGATAGGAGATCCTTTTGCTGTTTATAGTGTTAACTGTAATCTTCCACCCAACTAGCTGATGTTTAGAAAGGATGGAAAGAAGATAAGACTCTTGTTGAGGAAGGAAGGATTGTGAGTTGGATCTAGAAAACAGTGAGGTTGTGGGAGGTCAGGTGAGAGTAAAAGATAGTAAATAGGCATAGTGTGTGAGAGAATAGAGTTAACCACTACAGTAGTAGAGTTCAGGAAACTGTGAAGTAGGCTAAGATCTAGGAGGGGTGTTGTGAAGTAATTACAATTATATGGAACAGCTATTACTTATAATAATATTAGAGCAACAATCATATGAGGGAATCTATGTGATCTAGGTAACAAGAATAGGGAGTATAGGACCTTGAGTAATGTGCTAATGGGACACAAGTGAAGGACAGTAAATTAGCAATACATTATGAAAGAGATACCAGGGAAAACCTGTCAAATGATACAATATAACCAGCCTATACAGAAAGAAAAGAAATACAAACATACTATTAAAATAAAAGATGTAAGAATAATGGAAAGAATAATAATAATACAAATATGCAATAACTTGCAGTTTCTCTGTAATAACAGAGTGAAATTTGTCTCACTGTCGCAGCTGTTGTGACGCCCCTTCTTTGGGTCCAACTCTGGTCTTTTCACAGTTCCAGGCTGGTTTTTTTTTTGGTCTCACTTGTAGGTATTAAAAAAAAAGGCAGATGAAGGAACGAAGAAGAGACAAAATTGGAAAGAAAGAAAGAAGGAATAAAACAAGAAAGAAGGAAAGAGGAAAAAGGAATTGAAAGAGAAAAAATAATAAAAATTTAAAAATAAAAAAGTATTAAAAAAATAAAAATTGATTAAAATGAAAAAGCCTCTTGGTTTCAAAGTCGCCAGACTGGTTTTTCTGGTCTTGCTGGCTGCAGCAGGCTGGGGGATAATTGTTAGGGCTTTTCTTCCTTCCAGTCAGTCAGTGCACTTAGTCAGCCACGCACGCTCTGGGGGAGCTAGCCTGGCACCTCTCCCCTGCACCTTGGGTATGCGATCCAGGCCTTTCCCCAGGGTTACTCTGGGCTGGGATGTGGCAGTGCCCTCGCGCGCTCACTTGGCTAGGCTGCCGCACCCTTTCCAGTGCTGTGGGGGTGCCCAGGGTGTTCTGCACTACCTTCCGCACAACCTGGGTATCACTGCCCGGCTGGGTGGCAGGGAGACCCGAGCGATTGCTGTAGAATAATTCCCCAAACAGTGTCTGTCTTTTCACTTTTTCGTTTTGAGAAATTCCTCCTACTCAAGCCTCCTGCTCCATAGAATGGCCTGGCCTCTCCCACAGCCCAATTCTCCAGCCAGACTGGTGACTATTGGGGGTCTGGGCCGTCACTGCGCGATTCTCAACTCTGTGGGCATCCACAGACTCTGCCAGTGGTTACAGCCCGTGTGTTTGCTCTTGAAAGGTTTTCTTAGACTCTGCCGAGGAATAAATGCCAATTACCCACAAAATTAGGCAGTATAGAGTTTTATTGGGCTTTGCGCGCCCAGGAGACATTTCTCCGTCGGCCCAGTAGGGCCGAGAAAAGCCGCATCTAGCGGGGAATCTGGCGGGGTTTTATACCGGTCGGCTCTCTTCGGGGGAGCTGGGGATTGGTCCCCTCCGAACAAAGTGGCAACATATCCTTAGTGGTTCTCCTCGCACCCTGGTTTGACGTCAGCAGTCTTTTCCAGGCTGTAGTCCAGCCACCATGATTGCTTGTGCTCCAGCCGCCATTTTGTCCTACCCCGCCCATCCTGACAGCTATCAGCCGGGTTTCTCCAGGTGCTGCTAAGACCTTGTTTGGCTGAGGAGGGATCATTTGCCCCAGCTCCCAAGGACTCTGTGGCAAACCCTGCAGTGGGTGCTGGGCCTGGGGCTGTCCTGAAACGCTCTCCTTACTGTCTGGTTTTTCGGTTCCGCTACAGTTTTTGGTCTCTTATTTTCATATATGCTGAGGTACTGTTGGTTGTTTGCTCTTTTACTTTGTAGATCGGCTAGGATTTTCTCCCATGTGTAGGGGGAAGTGGAATCTGCTTCCTCCTACCCCGACGCCATCTTCTTCCCTTTCGTGTTCCATAGTTTTAAGTAATGGATGAAAATGTCACAATATGAAATTTAAAAAAAAAGAACAAAATATGAATACCATATGATCTTAACCGTACTTAAAAAATGGAACTGTGGATAAAGATAGCATAATGTTAACAGTAGATATATTCTCTATATATTGATATAAAATAAAGGATGATTACTTTTCTTTATATTTTTCTATATTTTCCAAATATTTTCTTTTTTTATTGTCCTATTACAATTGTCCCAATTATTGCCCCGTTCCTCTCCCCTGCCCTGCCCACCCCCTGTTCCACAATCTCCACCCTGTTGTCCATGTCCCTGGGTCACTTATACATGTTTCTTGACTAGACCCTTCCCCTTCTTTCCCCCCTTATCCTTCTCCCCCTTCCTCTCTGGTTACTGTCAGTCTGTTCCTTGTTTCCATGCCTCTGATTCTGTTTTGCTTGCTTGTTTATTTTGTTGATTAGGTTCCACTTTTAGGTTTGATCATATGGTATTTTTCTTTCACTGCCTGGTTTATTTCACTTAGTACAATGCTCTCCAGTTCCTTCCTTGCTGTTGGGAAGGTTAGAATATCCTTCTTTTCTTTCTGCTGCGTAGTGTCCCATTGTGTAATGTACCGTAGTTTTTTGATCCACTCATTTACTGATGGGCACTAGGCTGTTTCCAGCATTTGGCTCTTGTAAATAACACTGCTGTGAACATAGGTAGGGGTGCATAGGTTCTTTTGAGTTGGTGTTTCAGGATTCTTAGGGTATAATCTGAGCAGTGGAATCACTGGGTCATAAGGCAGTTCCATTTTTAGTTTTTTGAGGAAATTTCATACTGTTTTCCACAGTGGCTGCACCAGTCTGCATTCCCACGAAGTGCATGAGGGTTTATTTTTCTCCACAACCTCCTCAGCACTTGTTTGTTGATTTGTTTATGATGGCCATTTTGACAGGTGTGAAGTGGTATCTCATTGTGCTTTTAATTTGTATCTCCCTGATGGCTAATGATGTTGAGCATCTTTTCATATATCTCTGGGCCCTCTTTATGCCCTCCTTGGAGAAGTGTCTGTTCAGGTCCTTTGCCCATTTTTTTAATTGGATTGTTTGTCTTCCTGGTGTGGGGTCATGTGAGTTCTTTATACATTTTGAAGATCAAACCCTTGTCTGATATATCATTGGCAAATACGTTTTCCCATATGGTTGGTTCTCTTTTCATTTTGATGAAGTTTTCTTTAACTGTGGAGAAGCTTTTCTTTAGCTGTGGAGAAGCTTTTTAGTTTGATGTAGTCCCATTTGTTTATTTCCCTTGCCCTAGAGCAGGGTTGTCAAACTCATTTTCACTGGGGGCCACATCAACCTTGTGGTTGCCTTCAAAGAGATGAATGTAATTTTCAGACTGATAAATGTAAGTACTCAACAGTTAGGTGAGAGCTCAGCATTGCTGCCAGGTAGAAACAAGGTTCTGGGCCTGATAAAATAAGGTGGAGGGCTGGATTTGACTTGCAGGCCTTGTGTTTGCCACCTGTGCCCTAGAGGATATATTGGCAAAAATATTGGTGCATAGGATATCTGAAATTTCACTGCCTGTGTTCTCCTCTAGGACTTTATTGGTTTGACAACTTATGTTTAAGTCTTATATGTATTTTGAGTTTATTTTGTTATATGGTTTAAGTTGGTGGTCTACTTTCATTTTTTTGCATGTACCATTCCAATTCTCCCAACACCATTTGTTGAAGAGTTTATTTTTACTCCATTTTTATGCTTCTGCCCCTTTTGTCAAATATTAATTGGCCACAGAGACCTGGGTTTATTTCTGGACTCTCTATTCTGTTCCATTGATCTATGTGTCTATTCTTATGCCAGTATCAGACTGTTTTGATTATAGTGGCCTTGTAATAGAGTTTGATACTAGGTATTGTAACTCCTCCTACGTTCTTCTTCTATCTCAAGATTACTAGGCTATTTGGGCTCTTTTTTGGTTCCATATAAATTTTTGAAATATTTGTTCTAAATCTGTGAAATATGTCTTTAGTATTTAATACAGGTTGCATTGAATCTATAGATTGCTTTGGGTAGTATGAACATTTTTTTTTAAGATTTTATTTATTTATTTTTAGAGAAAGAAGGGAGGGAGGGAGAGAGAGAGAGACAGAGAGAAACATCAATGTGTGGTTGCTGGGGGACATGGCCTGCAACGTAGGCATGTGCCCTGACTGGGAATCGAACCTGCGATGCCTGGTAGTATGAACATTTTAATGTTGGTAGTTCTTCCATTCCATGAGCACAGTATTGTCTTCTGTTTATTTATATCTTGCTTAATTTCTTTCTTCAGTGTTCTCTAGTTTTCCAAGTTCAGGTCTTTTACCTCCTTGGTTAAGTTTATTCTGAGGTACTTTATTATTTTCCAAATATTTTATGAAGGGCATTTTCTCTTCTAATCAAAGATGAATTAAAAATATTAAGCAATTTTGATGGATGTTATACCATTAATACAGATAGTATATCAAAATATAAAATATTATTGTAAAGAATTCATATGACTCAAAACCAGGAAGACAACCCAATTAAAAAATGGGCAAAGATCCTGAACAGATAGTTCCCCAAGGAGGACATACAGAGGAACAGTAGACATATGAAAAAATGCTTAACATCTCTAACCATCAGAGAGATGCAAATTAAAATGGCAATGAAATATTACCTCACACCCGTCAGAGTATCTATCATTTTTAAATCAACAAACAAGTGCTGGCAAGGATGTGTAGAAAAGGGGGACCCTTATGCACTGTTGGTAGGAATACAGACTGGTGCAGCCACTGTGGAAAACAGTTTGGAATTTCCTAAAAAAATTAAAAATGTAACTGCCTTTTGACCCAGCAATACCACTGCTGGGGACATACCCTAAGAATCCTGAAACACCAATTCAAAAGAACCTATGCGCTCCTATGTGCGTAGCAATGCTATTTACAAGAGCCAAGTGCTGGAAACAGCCTAGTGCCCAACAGTAGGTGAATGAATCAAAAAACTGTGGTTCATGCACAATGGAATACTGCATAGCAGAAAGGATGAAATCCTGCCTTGTGTGACAGCATGGATAGAACTGGAAACTATTATGTTAGGTGAAATAAGCCGGTCTGGGAAAGACAAGTACCCTATGACCTCAGTGATAACTGGAATCTAATGAACAAAATAAACTAACAAGAAAAATAGAACCGCAGAAATGGAAACATGGAACAGACTGGTAGCTGCAGGGGGAGTGTCAGAGGTGGGGGATATTGGTGGAAGGAGGGGGAAGGGACTAGTCAAAGCACATGTATGAATGACTCATTGGACAATGGAGAGGGGATAGACTGTAGACTACACGGGTTGGCTGGTTAGAGGAGGGCAAAAGAGGAAAATGGGACAACTATAATAGAGTAAACAATAAAAATATAAAACAGCATCTTAATTCAGTTGGAAGTAAGAGATCAATTTCTTTTCATGTTGTTGAAATAAATACGAAAAGACAAAAAAATTAATTTAAAATTTTAATTTAAATTTCAGTTGTGAAGTGTAGATATTAAAGTTTCCTGTGTTGTGGCCGAGCTGGCTGAGTGGTTAAGGGAGTGGACCATTAAAGTTGCCTAGGACAGTAAAAATATACTGTCAGTTGGGAAAAAAGGATTAACTTGTCTTTTTAAAGTGATTTTTTTAGAAACCATGATTTTAACAGATTTGCATCAAATTTTTGTCTTCTATCTCATTCAGGCCAACAAACTCATACTCTTAATATTACCAGGAATATGGATTTCATTTATTTAAAATTAATATCATTTATGCCATGGAAAGAGTTATGGTTTAATGAAAAGAGAGTGTCTTTAGAGTCAGGAAGACCTTGATTTCACTCCTCATGGGACACTTATTTGATGTTTGACCTTGTTGAAGTTCTTAGTGACTCACCCTACTTTGCCTTGGTCTTGTTATCTGTAAAATGCCAGTAACATCTGCTTCACAGGGTTAGATGACATAATGCACCTAAAGCACCTGGCCAAAATTAGGTGTTGAATGAATGTTAGGATTTTCCCCTTTCCCCAAGATAAGTAAAATATTAACAAATATTTTTTATTAATATTTTAGAATATTTTTCTGGGCCTAGAAATTTTCCCATTTGCAGCTTCAAAAAAGGAAGACCAGCCAAGAAAGATCTAGATCAGACAAGAAAATGCCAAGTGAGTGCTTGGTTTCTTCAAATAAACAAGAATTTCCCAGCCCCCATTCTGTGTACTTTTTCAAACTCTGATGAACAAGTAAAAAATTTTTTTTCTTTTGGAATCTCAATAGTAAACTATTGAGTTTTATGGGATAGTAGCTAGAGGTCAAATTCTTTAAAATAAGCTGCTCTTTTGTTATGGGCTTAGTATGAAAAAGGAACATGAGAAAAGTGTGATTGCTTAATTCAGATGTCAGTACTTGCCTTTTTTCAACAACAGCTTTGTTGAGATATAATTCATCTACTGTAGAAGTATGCGGTTCAGTGTTTTCTAGTATGCTTAGAGTTGTGCAACCATTGCCACAATCTAATGTATTTTCTTACCCTAAAAAGAAACCCATGTCTTCAGTCACCGTTGTCCAATTCTCCTGCTCTCCTCCAGCCCCTGGAAGTTGCTAGTCTATTTTCTGTTTCTATGATTTTTGCCTATTCCTGATATTTTGTAAAAATAGGATCATACAATATATGGACCTTTGTGACTGTGTTCTTTCAGCATTTTATCTGTTAGTACTTTGTTTGGAGAACAAGTTGGGGCTGCCAGAGGTACTCTATTGAAAGGTTTTGTTTCCTCTCCACAGTCAACATATAATACCAGATACTGAACTTCAAATGGCTTTTATTTATTATTTTTTAAAGATTTTATTTATTTTTTGAGAGAGGGGAAGGGAGAGAGAAAGAGAGGGAGTGAAACATCAATAGGCTGCTTCTTAGAAGTGCTCCAACCTATATGAACCTGCGATCCATGCAGGTGCCCTGACCAAAATCACACCAGGAGGATACCCAACTTTGCAGGAGGATACCCAACTCACTGGGTCACACCCATCAGGGCAAACATTTTTTATAGTTTTATTAACATAATACTAGTTCCCACATATTCAAAAAGTACAATTTGATGAGTTTTGTCATAATTATATACCCATGAAATGATCAACACAACCAAGATAATCAACATATCCATCATCTTCATAAGTTCATTGTGTCCTGTTCTCCCTATGTGATCCCCAGGTTGTTACTTAAAAAACAAAAATGTATTAAGTGAGATAATATTTCAAAGTAGTATAATGATGAGAGACAGTATGTGTGGAAGCTAGCTGCTAGGTTACCTTGTGTGAATGTTGTGACTTCTCTAATTTTTTGTTTTCTCACCTGTAAAGTGGACATAGTTAATATACCTACCTCCAGTATTGTAGTTGGTATTAAACTAAAAATTTTTGTTTTCTTTTTTTAAAACTGGTCTGAGGCAGCTTTTTCTTTTTTTAATTGATTGAGAGAGAGAGAAGTATCAATGTTCCAACCAGGGATCACATCTGCGGCCTTGGCATATTGGGACAAGGCTGTAACTGAGCTACCTGGCCAGGGCTAAACTAAAAAAATTTTTTATGGGACTTCCGGCCAAGATGGAGGCATAGGTGGACACACCGTACCTCCACGCACAACCAAGATAGGGACAACAACAATTTAGAAACAGAATAACATCCAGAAATGACAGAAAATTGATCTGAATGAAAGCCGGACAACCAAGAAGTTGAATTAGACCTGTGCATTCAGACCTGTAGGAGGGGCAGAGACAAGCAGCCAGGTGCTGGTCGTGAGCGAAAGAGCAGAGAGCGGTGGGACCGGGCATGTAAGGCATCTGGGGGCGAGTAAGGCATCCACGGCACTCAGGACTGCAACGGGTGGACCCTGAGTGCGCAGGCAGCAGCTGGCAGATCCCGGCCCAGGGGAGGCAACCAGCAACCAGCAGATTCAGTGAGGTGGTGATTTTGAACCCAGGATCACAGCACTGGGAAATAGAGCCTGGGGACACTGATGGACATCACCTGTGGGAATTGAGGCACACGGAGAGACACCCAGCCTCACAGGGGAGGTCCTCCCGCAGCGTGCACAAGCCCGCCCACACGGGAATTGGCACCAGAGGGGCCCAGTTTGCTTGGGGGAGGCAGCAGAGGGGACTGAGATCCTACGGACAATGGAGCAACCGCCATTGTTTCCTCTTGACCCCGCCCCCACATACAACGTCACAACCCAGCGACTGGGGTGCCCTGCCCTGGTGAACACCTAAGGCTCCACCCCTTCCTATAAGTGGTGTGACCAGACCAAAAAAAAAAAAAAGAGAGAGAAAGATGGCTCAAACAGAAGAACAAATCAAAGCCCCAGAACTCATCATTTTAAGCAACGAAGAGATAGCCAACCTATCAGATGCACAGTTCAAAACACTGGTGATCAGGATGCTCACAGAATTGGTTGAATTTGGTCGCAAATTAAATGAACAAATGCAGGCTATGATAAGAGAAATGAAATAAAATGCACAGGGAACCAATAGTGATGGGAAGGAAACTGGGACTCAAAAAAATAGAGTGGACCAGAAGGAAGAAAAAAACAACCAAACATGAAAGAATGGAGAAATAAGAATTCAAAAAAAATGAGGAGAAGCTTAGGAATCTCCAGGACATCTTTAAATGTTCCAACATCCAAATTACAGGTTTACCAGAAGGGGAAGAGGAAGAGCCAGAAATTGAAAACTTATTTGAACAAATAATGAAGGAGAACTTCCCCAATCTGGCAAAGGAAATAGACTCCCAGGAAGTCCAGAAAGCTCAGAGAGTCCCAAGGAATTTGGACCCAAGAAGGAACACACCAAGGCACATCATAATTACATTAGCCAAGGTAAAAATGAAGGAGAGCATCCTAGAAGCAGCAAGAAATAAGGAGACAATAACTTACAAAGGAGTTCCCATCAGACTGTCAGCCGATTTCTCAAGGGAGACCTTATAGGCAAGAAGGGGCTGGAAAGCAGTATTCGAAGTCATGAAAGGCAAGGACCTCCATCCAAGATTGCTCTATCCAGCAAAGCTTTCATTTAGAATGGAAGGGCAGATAAAGTGCTTCTCAGACAAGGCCAAGTTAAAGGAGTTTGTCATTACCAAGCCCTTATTTTATGAAATGTTAAAGGGACTTGTCTAAGAAAAGAAGATTAAAAAAAAAACATGTATAGTAAAATGACAGTGAACTCACAATTATGAACAACCCACACCTAAAACAATACCAAAAAGAACTAAGCAAACAACTAGAACAGAACCACAGAAATGGAGATCACATAGAGGGTTAGCAACAGGGGAGTGCGAGGAGGAGAAAACAGGAAAAGGTACAGAGAATAAGTAGCATAGACAATAGGTAGAAAATAGACAGGAGGAGGGCAAGAATAGTATGGGAAATGTAGAAGCTAAAGAACTTATGACACATGGACATGAACTAAAGGGGGGAAATGTGGGTGGGAGAGGGTGTACAGGGTGGAGGGGAGTGAAGGGGGGAAATGGGACAATTGTAATAGCATAATCAATAAAATATATTAAAAATTTCCTGAAAAAAAATTTTTTAATGAAGCAGTACATTTTATAGCATGTAAGCAGTCTATAAATGATAGCTATTGTTAATGTGATTTTATTTTACATTACACTAAAGTGTCTGATATGTAGGGTGGGGCAAAAGTACATTTACAATTGTTCATATGGAAAATAGTACAATCATAAATAATAATAAAAGAATAAACTCTGTGTTTCGTATACTCAAAACTGTAAACCTACTTACCCTGTTTTAGGTAATTCATCATCATTATTAGGTGCCTAATATGAAGCCTAATATATGGCAGGTACTCAATTTATACTCATTGACTCTTTCCTCCTTATTCTTTTTAAGTATACCATATGGCATTTATTATTGTTCACTTTGGTAACTGATTTGAAAAATTTACATTCATTCATTCATTCATTCATCTAATTTTATTAAGCACATGTATATCATCATTGAACTGGCACTGTGAGTGATTCTGAGTTGAATAAGACACAAAATACATCCTTTTTACATTTAACCAGGGCATGGGACAGAATTTTCATAGTTGATGCATAAACAAAGTGGCATGGAAGTTGAGAGGTGGGGGTGATTGCTTCTAGCAGTGAACACACAGGGATGGTCTTATGAAGAGCGTGCATTTGATTAAGGACTCACAGGGATGAGTAATGGGATCACCACTGCACAGGGCTTTCAAGCTCAATCTGGGGACAGAGAGCAGTTCCGGTGTAGGTGGGACACAAAGCACTTGCAGAGGTGAGTGAAATGGCTGGAAAGGGGGTTGGGGCAGTCCAGACAGGCTTACTGCTGGGCTGAGGTGAGATGTGTTTTCTCAAGCAGAAGAGTCATACCATAAGTAGACTGCTTTTGAGGTGGCTCTTGTGAATGGATTGACTTGAGAAGACAGTTGCAATCAGGAGGACTTTAAAGTGTCTGGAGGTTACTTAGGATCTTAAGTAGGTTAGTAACTCTGAAAAAGAAAACAGGGAAAATGGCAGATCCGTGGAGTTGGTGCTTGATTAGTTGGTGCAGAGTTGGGTTTTTTTCTTTTGGAATGGTTGGAGAGTGCTTACAGAGTGTTAGCCACTTGTAATTCAGTCCCCACAGCAGTGGAGTTTAGGTACAATTGTTATACCCATGTTCAGATGAGGGAACGAAGACTTAGACTGGCTAAGAGAAATGTTTGTCATCCTCCACCTCTGCTACTTCTCCTGTCCAGGCCGTTTTCCCACTCAGACCATCTGGTGACCTCTCTAGTTGCCTTTACCTGTGTTCTTCATCTGTCCTCTCTTGTCTCTGCTTATTGCAGTCTCCTTTGTTCAGGTCTTTGTCTCAATGCAGTTATTGTGACACACTAAATGGTTATCATTTTCACTCTGACAGTGTTTTCTCTTAACAGAAATTGGGCCGTATCTTTTTGTATTTTTTAAGATTCTTTCTCATTGTCTCTGGGTAAAGTATGGCATTCAGGGCTCTTAATGTATTCTGATCCTTTATAGATTTAGCTCATCCCTTGCCCCCAAAATGCCAGTTCCATTTGACTCTATTCCTTTGCTTGGGCACTTTCTCTACCGGACATGCCCTTCTTTCTTTTTTCTGCATCATGAACTTCTCATCGTTCTTCAGGAACTCACACGAGTCACTGTGTCTATAATGCCTTTAGCAAGAGGGCTCTTCTTTCCTTCCCATTAGGCTATAGCATGGCTTGTATTTAGCTTAGTTATTCACTACCGAACCCTTTTCAGAATTGATTAGCAGCAACTTATAAAAATACACGTAGCAGTAAAAAACATATGAGCATATAAGAGCAAATAGATTATGGGGGATAGAAAAATAAAGTCAAGAATAAAGTTAGTATAGAAATATGTTCGATCATTGCTGAAGCTGCAGCTTCAGCTTTTACTCTGAACATCCTTGTGAAAGTGAAAGGGGAAGCACAAACTGAAGAGTTTTCCCAGGTACAGCCCAATGCATGACTCCAATTGCTCTGGAGAAGAGCTTTTCCTGTTACTGAAAATTAAGAGGCATGTTTCTGGGGTGATGGCAAGGTAGAGGCGAAGGTGGTACCAAGCCAGGTTTCACGAGGTCACTTTGTCAGAGACCTCAATGCAGCTCGATAGCATGATACCAAAGCACAATTCATAAAAGCAGTTTTATGACATTCAGCACTGTGACTCCAAAACACAGCTGCTTCTTGGTCTAGCTTAATCCAAGGAAAAAATGTAGGACAACCAAAGGAATAACATGTCACTTTTGTTGTAGTTATTGTTTTACATCTGTTTACCTCCAAAAGTGGTCAACTTTTCCCAGGCAGGGACCATGTTTTGTGCTCTGGCTTGATCAATGGTAGAAAACCTTACAAGAAAGAATGAGGAGAACCATCTATGGCTGGGATCTTCCCAGGAATCATCACAGTGCTCTGCTTTGAATTCTGTGTACTCAGAAAGCCAGATTCATACCTGACATCCTCGATTTTAATAAATGATTGTAAGTTTTCCTTACTGTTTTCAAGGACTGACCTGTGCCTGAGGCAGTTTTCAAGTAAATGCACCAGCCAGCTGAAATGGCAGCAGCCAGGCGACTGTAGCTAGGATAGTCTGCTACCAGTGCTTACAGAAGAGAGCCTTCGAAAACAGTACCTTCAGCAGTGCTCCAAGTTTTCCATTTGATTTTCCATTTGTCTATTGCATTTGGGGCTAAGAGGGTCTTATCTTACATTACTATATTGTCATGAATAATGAGGCAGATTCAGAAAAAAGTATGTATTTTCAAGAGAAAAGCAAAAATAACAAATTTATTGAATGACTTCAGTTCTCCCCCAGTAGCTCTTCTCTCTTTAATTTATATCAAATATGTTCTGCAATGACATAATACCTTTTCATTTTTTCTAATGGCTACTTTTCTTTTTTTATACATATAGGAGCTTGATAAAGAACTCCCAGTGCTTAGGCCATATTTCATTGATGACCCTGAAGCAGCCGGAGTGAGTGAAGCTGGCTTAAGAGTCACTTGGTTGGGACATGGGTAATGGTGGAAATGGATGAGCTCATATTTCTCACGGACCCCATCTTTAGCTCTCGTGCTTCACCATTGCAGTACATGGGTCCAAAGCGTTTTCGGCATCCTCCATGCACTATAAGTGAACTCCCCCGGATAGATGCGGTCCTTATCAGTCACAACCACTATGACCACTTGGACTACAATTCTGTCATTGCTTTGAATGAGCGATTTGGTAATGAGTTGAGGTGGTTTGTGCCGTTGGGTCTCCTCGACTGGATGCAAAAATGCGGCTGTGAGAATGTGATCGAGTTGGACTGGTGGAAGGAGAATTGTGTCCCTGGACATGATAAGGTTACCTTTGTCTTTACACCTTCCCAGCACTGGTGTAAAAGGACTCTACTGGATGACAACAAGGTTCTGTGGGGCAGTTGGTCTGTGTTGGGCCCTTGGAATCGATTTTTTTTTGCAGGAGACACTGGTTATTGCCCTGCATTTGAAGAGATAGGAAAAAGATTTGGGCCTTTTGACCTTGCAGCTATTCCCATTGGAGCATATGAACCAAGGTATGTGGACTTCCAAAGACAACATTCCTACTTCTATTCCATAAAAACTTAACTGAATGTAAAATAGTCATGATTTTGTGATACTGTAAAGTTTGTGATCTTAACGGTGGACCTTGTTATACATTGGGGGTTGGTGGGTCAGTTTCAATTAGAACTTTCAAATAATCTTAGTTATATTAATTAATTGTTTAAAATCATAAATTATATTACCAAGAAAAAAGAATTTCTATATCTAGCCCACAAGTTCACATATCATTTTGACTCAAGTTAAACTGGTCAGCCAATATCAAACCTAAATGTTGTTCCTCATTTCACATGGGAGGATTCTCTCCTTCTATAACCACTTTTTGCTCCATGACTGGAATGTACCCTGTTGTAGAATTCTTGTGTAGACCAGAAGAAAGCCAAGAATAGGGAATAGGCCGGTAGTCCCTCATGATGGTCTTATTTCAGTTATCACTGATTTTAATCTGGTAATGGCATTGTTGCATTGTAAGAGTTAATTTAAAAAATTTCTTGCGCCCTGGCTGGTGTAGCTCAGTGGATTGAGCACGGGCTGCGAACCAAAGCATCGCAGGTTTGATTCCCAGTCAGGGCACATGCCTGGGTTGCAGGCCATGGTCCCCAGCAACCACACATTGATGTTTCTCTCTCTTTCTCTTTCTCCCTCCCTTCCCTCTCTAAAAATAAATAAATAAAATCTTTTAAAAAAAAATTTCTTGCCCTGGCTAGGTGTCTCAGTTGGTTATAGTATTGTCCCATACACCAAAAGATTTCGGGTTTCATCCCTGGTCAAGGCACCTGCCCACATTGTGGATTTGATCCTTGGGGCATGTATGGGAGGCAGCCAATTGATGTTTCTCACATAGATGTTTGTCTCTCTCTCTTTCTAAAATCAATAATGTAATCTCAGGTGAGGATTTTAAATAAAGAAAGAAAGTTTTATTTTCTGAAGTGCATGCATGGGTAGATACATACAGAGTTGTTTGTATGATGACATCTTATTTTGGCAATCCCGCAAGCAGAAGCATGCTAATATGATTTGAGCAAACCTGATCATTGGTTTCCATCTGATTTTGTTTTACTAATTATTTTTAAAGATTTTATTTATTTATTTAGAGAGAAAGGGAGTAGGGAGAAAGAGAAGGAGAGAAACATCCATGTGAAAGAGAAACATCGATCAGTTGCTCTCCCATGTGCCCCAACTGGGGACCAGGCCCACAAACCAAGGATGTGCCCTGTTTTACTTACTGAATTAACTTGATAGATTCACTAAACCATTTCTTCACTGCCTTTATTAATATCTATTTCTCTCATTTATTTTTTTCTAGTTTCTTTAAATGGCTGGGTATTTTAACCTTATTTTAAAATGTTATTCTAAATAATAGTGCTTGAATTTTACTTTTTCACTTAATTCTAATTCTGAATTCTAATGGAACCTCTCAAAACATCAATTAAGATATTCATAAATCAGTTTCATGTGGTGTTGATCTTTATTCAGTATATTCTTAATATATTACGATATCTCTTTTGTAATTGTACAAATTAAGTTTTCATATGTAGCAAAATAAAAACTTTCCGTAATAGGTGATGATGCAATGTATACATTGAACTACACAAATTCACCTTATGCAGTTTCCCCTTTCCGCGTGTATTGCAACTGTCTTGTTGAGATGGTAAGAGGATGGGGAGGACATTATTTGCGCTAAGAGATTTAAATGGTAATAGCCTCTATTGTGTAATTTCTGCTTAGTATTAACAGTTTTAGAAATAACTGTATAAATTTGAGATGATTATACCAAAAATGACTTTCAATGATAGGAATGTCATCCCTTCTTTGGAAACTATTCTGTCCAAGTCAGTTATAAGTCTTTAGTTTAATTTTACACCACAGTAAAAATTTTAGTTATTTCAGATACACCTGAAGGTAGAAAGGAGTATGTCTATCCCTTTGATTTGCAGTGAGGTTTTTTTAAAAAGTAAACAGAAACACCAATAAACTGCATTCTGTGTCAGGAGCTATGGAGAACAATGTCTCTTTTATCTGCTGCCCAGAACACAGTGGTTCTGTTTCTAGGCTCCCTTGGGGCTCGGCAACACCTGCTGTAAATAACAATCCTGTAGCTGTTACAGATGGCGGAGCTTTTCCATGATGTGTTCTATAAGGTGCAGGAGCACCTGTGCTGAGTCCATATCCATTAGTCTTGACTGCAGCAGTAGTTGGCAGTAGCAGACCTGGGATATAAACAATACAAATACAATGTTTTTCTCTTCTGAACTGGTGGTTGGGAGCCCTGGCTGATGTGGCTCAGTGGATTGAGTCCTGACCTGCAAACTGAAAGGTTGCTGGTTCAAGTCCCAGTCAGGGCACATGCCTGGGTTCCAGGCCAGGTCCCCAGGTGGGGGTGTGTGAGAGGCAACCAATTTATGTTTCTCTCTCTTTCTTTCCCCCTCCCTCCTCATCTCTCTAAACATAAATAAATAAAATCTTAAACAAAACAAAACAAAACTGATGGCTGGGAAAGCAAAGGACTTGCTTGTAGATAGTACACTTTCTCTTTGTATGAGAAATAGTATTTCTTTCTCCTGAAAGTGTCCCTGTTCTTTCCAAGGCATTATTAGGCAGCCTTTCAGTGTTTCTACACTCTAATTAGTCCCCTCATGAACTGCCTCTTCTTGCCCAACCAAACACCTCACTGTTCAGTTGTATGCTGTTTAAATAAAATCCTTGAATAGTATTCGATATTTTTGCTCCTGATCTTCAAATATTAAACACTAATTTTTGTTGGCTTTTTGCTTTAGCAAGTTTTAAAAGAATTTGTTTCAGCATGTTATTCTGGTTCTTTTCAATTAGAGTTTTAGTTTCTAATTCTTTACCCATTGTTTTGATCCATACCAGAAGTGTAAAATATCTACTTTTTAAAGTAACAGTAAGACATACCTTCAGAATACCTGTTTTTGCCGTGTATAATAAGCACCCACATTTTTGGCCCAAACTTTCAGGGGAAAAAAATCTTCCAATTTAACTTTTAAATTCAATTATTTATTTATTTATATTTACAAACAAAAACAATTATCATATTCTAGGGTATTATTTTGCATACAGATATTGTTATTGCTTTCTAGATTTATACTTTTAACACATAAGCATAAGTAAAAGAATTAAAAACATTTATATAGATATGGAATTAGTACTTCTTATGTATAACGCACACCTTTATTTTTTCCTCAAAAATTTGGGCAAACAAGTGCTCATTATACACAGCAAAATATGGTGAATCATCAGTAAAATCAAAATACACATAACACAAAATCTTACTATTTAACGGGGAGTTTTGCTTGTGACTTATCTATTATATAGCAGTTGGTACATGAAATATTTTTGCTTAATTTTTTCTAGAAGAAAAGTAGACTCAAGAGTGATGGTTTTGCCTATTATGATTTATTCCTGTGCAGAATCTGAAAAGGTTGATTAGATGAAGCAGTCATTACAGTGGGTTGGCCAAAAAGTCCATTTAGTTTCTTCTGTAAAATAAAAGATACATTTTTCATTTTCACCAATAACTTTATTGATTTGGGTATTTTGAGTATGTTGGCTGTCTTCTGCTATTGGCTTCTAGTGGGTAGAGAGTCCAAGGGTGCTGCTACACATCTTCCAAAGCATAAGATAGCCCCTCAGCAAAGAAGTATTTGGCCAAAATGTCAATAGTACCAAGAAATTTCATAAACTACTTCTGACACCTTCGGTCAGTCATAGCACCTTCTCCATACACTGCAGAAATCTTTTTTTGTGTTTCAGTTGCACTTTTAACCTTTCTTGAAATAATAAAGCATAATATGCTGAAAATGTCTGTTTTCTTCCATCTTCAATATTAAAATGGATGCACAAAAATTAACTTGTTTTGATCAGTTTTTTAAAAAATGCACACTGATATGACAGCTGTCAAAATAGAATCTAACAAAATTGTTTTGAATAAAATTAAAGACAACTAAGCATTACTAGAGCCATCATATGGAAAAAACTAAATGAACTTTTTGGCCAACTCAATATATTTCAAAGGTTTGAATTAATAAGTTGCTGTGTTTCATCAGGTGGTTTATGAAATACCAGCATGTAGACCCAGAAGAAGCTGTAAGGATTCACACTGATGTTCGGACAAAGAAATCCGTGGCCATTCACTGGGGAACTTTCGCCTTAGCAAATGAGGTGAGTTTGATTGTGATAAAAGTAACTAGTTCTGTTTTTGACCTATGATAGATTCAGACATCACTATATCCAGCTGTGTGTTCAGAGATCAAACTGGAATCAGAACCTGTTTGATTCATAGTCATCCCATGAAGTGGTAAATCTTGAATTAGTAAAACAATATTTATAGTGTGAAAAAAAAACCCTCATTGCATGCTGTTCTTTTGGCTTATTTCTATAGTTAATGACTCATGTGTTTCTCTAACCCAGGTGTGTCAAGCTCATTTTCACCAGGGGTCACATCAGCCTCATGGTTGCCTTCAAAGGGCTGAAATTATTTTAGGACTGTATAAACATAACTACTCTTTAGCTGTTAAGGAGTTGAAATTACATTCGGCCCTTTGAAGGCAACCATGAGGCTGATGTGGCCCCTGGTGAAAATGAGTTTGACACCCCTGCTCTAACCAAAAATGTGTGTGATCTTGGGAAACAGAAAAATGAATCATCATGTCTTCTCTATCAAGGAGCCTTTTATTCTAGCAGAACCTGTAAGACATGTACATACTATCTCCAAAGCAGGTGTCCAAAGGGGTAAGTGGTCTCAGAATCAGGGTGTTACTGATTGAAAGGATCAGGGACACTTCCTGAATAGCTGACATTTGAACTTGGCTGTGAGAAGGCATTTCAAGAGGAGGAAAAGGTATAGTGTAGGACTGGAGGCAGCAAGCATGGGGAATAGTTGAGGAATTCTGTTCTGCAGAGTATGGGTGTCATATGGAGGGCAATGGAGGAAGTAAGGCTGGACAGCTTGGGACTTTTTAGAAATGTTACTCATCCAATAAACATTCATTCAATGTCTGCTATGTGCCAGGTGTTGGGATAAATGGTACTTACTCCTAGACTAATATAGAACAGGTGATTTTTTTCTTAAGGTAGAAGAACCATAGAACTCTGTTATTACCCAGTTCTGAGATCAAGGAGAAGGACAGAAGAAAGCCTTCTCTTCTTTCCTGGATCCAGGGCCTGTCATAAGCAAAATCTAGAAATGGAGGATTGGCTTTTACTTTGTTTCATGTGGCACCTTCCACATCCCAGGGCAGGAACCCCATTTTCATGCTGTTCTAAGCACTCTTTCTGTTCTTTCTGGCTGGTCCTTTCCCTAGGTTACAGCTTGTTCCAAAATTACCTAATACACTGCCTGCCCACTCCCCACTCCCTCCAATCAAAATTGCCATATCATGATGCAGCAACCCTGTGCCACACTGTTGGGCACTGGAATGGAATGAATGAACACAGGGTGGGGAGGATGGATGAGAATGCGTCTTTCTGTTTGGAGAAGGGGGAAGTCTGACACTTGTTTCCATTGGTATACCACTATGTTTGGTGACATTTCCTATTCTACCAAATACGCATGTTCCTTATATAGATATAGGTGTATATATATGTTCCATATGTAATATGTACCATGACTTAGATGAAGTATTTTATTAAACCTGTGCAAAAGAGAGGAATCTAGGATGATGCCTAGATTTTCACTTTCAGTGACCGGGAGACAGTTGTGCTCTTTACTGAGATGGGGAAGATGAGAGAATAGAACACCCCAGTCTTCAAGAGTTATTGTGTTATTCAGCCTTCAAGAATTATTTCTGTTAAAAACTTAACTTCCATCTTTTTTTCAAAATGAAATGTGATAAAAACTCATTTAGTATTAGCAATTTGGAATTTATTCACATTTTGACATGAGTTGTATAAACCTTATAATCACAAGTTTGTTCAATTATAGAGTAGATGCAATTTTCAGGGAGGATGTTTTGCCTGATTTGTAAGCACTTTAAAATGATTTGCATGTAAGTAATTATACTAGCTGCTTACAGATTAAGGACATCCTTACCTCAGCAACAGTTTGAAATTATACATATAGCAGCATCTAATTTATCTAGGAAATGATGAGTGAATTTCCTAGCTGACGTGCCGGGGTCCAGCCTCAGCGGGGTCTCAGGGTCCCCGAAGGATGCACGGCTAAGGCGAAGCAACTGAATCGAGACACGGGTGGGGTGCCAGAGGACAGCCAGGCTCTCTAGACCTGACTGACTCCCTGAGTAAAATCAATCTTTATTTTTATAGGGGAGGTTATACAACATTCAGTGCATAGTGTAATTATTAAAACAGAAACGGTTACTGCCCTGGCTGGTGTAGCTCAGTGGATTGAGCGCGGGCTGAGAACCAAGCATCGCAGGTTGGATTCCCAGTCAGGGCACATGCCTAGGTTGCAGGCCATGTCTCCCAGCAACCACACAATGATGTTTCTCTCTCTCTCTCTCTCCCCCCTCCCCCTCCCTCCCTCCCTTCCCTCTCTAAAAAAAAAAAAAAACAGAAACGGTTACCACAGAAATAATATCTAAAAACACAGAAGGTTTTACAGATTAATCATATTAAACAAAAAAAAATAACTGAAAAGTACAGGAAGTCCCACAAATCAACCATATTAAATAAAGGTTATTTTGACCAAGAGGGTCATTAATCAGATAGCCAATGAAGCTATACGGGCACAAACTTTCAGGTGCCAATTAGTAACTAGGTATCTATTATAATTCTAGAAATTGGTTTAAATTAAAAGGGTGCAAGGGGTAATTTATAGGTATATAGAAATTAACTATTATCCATTAAAATTAAATTTATCTCAGTCAGATAACTAATTTTTTACCTATATTTTTTTGATTTATACATCTTGGGGGGGGGCATGTTTTGTGTTCGTTTCCATGTACAGAGATTATTATTTTCAACTAAAACTCCTTGTTTCTATACACTGCTGTCCAGGGTATGGGAGGGGTAGCGGCTCTAATAAATCTTAAGCTTTCAGGTGGTGACTCCCAGGAAACATTCCTAGCAACAGCTTCCTTCAGCGTTTTGGCAGTTGGTCTGCCCATAGTTTAATTTTGTCCTTAACTTCCCAGGTGAGGGAAACAGGCAACATTAGGGTTGCTAGGGGTCTCTATTCTGTGGTCAACAAATCACTTCATGCAGAATCAGAGGCATCATGCAGATTTTTTATTATAACACACAGGTATCTAAAAATCCTACCACCTATTGCTAGCAGGGACAGGCATACAGAAGGAGATAGACAGGAGATCTGGCCATAGTCGCCTCTGCTGTACAGATGCGTCTCATCTGACCTGACTGTGTCAAAGGTCAGCTACTGGTCGGCTCCTGACACTGATGTATTAAAACAACTCAGTTTTGGGGGAAATGAATTTTAGGCATTACGAAACATGTTAACTTTTCAAATGACGAGGGTCTTTATTTTGACTGTCTTCTGTTGCAGTAGGTCATAAAACATATCCCCTTAAAGGACACTTATGGTTGCCTGTCTCTTATTGTGTTGAAGCTGGGAGATTCTGCTTCCACTACTTAACTCTTATTTATCTCTAATCTGCTATCTTGCTTTATACATAGTTATTTGTTCTTAGGGCTATGGGGTATTTTTATCTCCCTTGCTTGTACTATGAGATACAGCTTTCCGTCACTCAGAAGGCTTTTTTGCCTTCCCCTATGCTTTTTTCTAGATGGTGAAAACAGCCAAGAATTGACCTATGAAGAAACTCTCATATTTTAGCATCAAAAACCACACTACAGCTTATAACCAAAATTATAGCTTATCAAATAAATTATTAGTGTAGGGTGATTGTGTAAGTGTATTGTTGGCTAAGACTTGTAGAGCATGGGGGAAAATAATTTAATAAAACAAATTGTTTGTTAGTGGGAAGGAATTTCATTATTTTGAAATCTCAAATTAAAATTTTGCAAGAGCGCCCTGGCTGGCATAGCTCAGTGGATTGAGCGCGGGCTGAGAACCAAAGCATCGCAGGTTCGATTCCCAGTCAGGGCACATGCCTGGGTTGCAGGCCATGGTCCCCAGCAACTGCACATTGATGTTTCTCTCTCTCTCTCTTTTTCCCTCCCTTCCCTCTATAAAAATAAATAAATACAAAATCTTAAAAAAGTGTGGGTTGCTATATTTAAAAATATATATATTTTGCAAGAGCAATTTGTTGATCTAGGCTATGATTAAAGTTATAGTTTATTTGTGATATATTACCAATCTCCCATATGCAAAAAAGACTAAAAGTAGTTTCCTGTTGACAATAAGTGATTATCTGTAGGAATTGTGGGTAACCAGTGTATACTTTAAACCTAAGTTATTCAGCACTCAGTGGAAAGGTATCCCTGACCCTCCTAATATAGCCATAAACCTAGAAGTTAAAGGGGTGGGGCAGAGAAGAAAACCTGTGCATTTTAAGCCACAGAAAACTTTCCTAGTTTTTCTAGTACATCACTAGCTGTTGCTTCTTAGTCTCTGCTAGTTCCTGATTTACACTCCCTTTAAACAGTGAGTGCCTTAGGACTCAGTCCATGGACCTCCTGTCTAGCTGGTTACTCCCTTGGGGATTTTATTTGTCTTATGACTTTAAATACCATCTCTCCATTGTACCTTAGCTCAGGTTTTCCCCCTACTATAATCCACATTTATATTTCCAACTGCCTTAACATTGGTACCAAAACCTAAGTCCAAAACCAAACTTCCCGATTTCCCTTCCACTTTGTTTCTCTTACCTCTCAGTAAATGACAAATCCCTTCTTTCAAAACCTTGACTTGCCTTTCTCTTATATCTTCCATCCAGTTTTTCCCTACATGCAGTCAGCTCAACCTTCAGATTATAATCAGACTTTGACCACTTCTCACCACCATCATTGCTACCACGCTGCCCTGCAGTTTGTTCTCGACACTGCAGAGGACAGTGACCTTTATACCTTGAGTCAGATCATGAAACTTCTCTGCCAGAACTACCTAATAGCTTTCCATAATGCTCAAGAGTCAAAGCCACAGATCTCACACTTGTGTACAAAGCCTATTAATGATGTTAATTCTTCCAATCCATGAACACAGTATATTCTTTCATTATTTGTATTGTCCTCGGTTTCTATCATCAGTGTCCTATAGTTTTCCAAATACAGATCTTCCTTTACCTCCTTCGTTAAATTTATTCCTAGGTACCTCATTTCTTCTTTTTACAATAGTGCATGGAATTGTTTTTTTAGTTTCTCTTTCTGAAAGTTCATTATTGGTGTATAGAAATGCCGTTGATTCCTGAATATTGATTTTGTACCCTGCTACTTTGCCAAATTCATGTATCAGGGCTAATAGCTTTTTGGTGGAGCCTATAGGGTTTCTATGTACAATATTATGTCATCTGCAAATAATGAGAGTTTCACTTCTTCCTTTCCAATTTGGATGCCTTTTATTTCTTACCTCAGCACTGTGGCTAGATCTTTCAAGCACTATGATTGGTACTATGTTGAGTAAGAGTGGTGAAAGCAGACATCCTTGTCTTATCCTAATCTTTGAGGAAATGCTTTTAGTTTTGCCCACTGAGTATGAAGTTGGTTGTAGGTTTTTCATATATGGCCTGTATTATGTTCAAGTGCATTCCGTCTGTTCCCACTTTGCTGAGAGTTTTTATCATAAATAGTGCTGGAGTTTAGCAAATGCTTTTTCTGCATCTATTGATATGATCATGTGGTTTTTATCTTTCATTTTGTTTATGTGATGTGTTACATTTGTTGATTTGTGAATGTTATACCAACCTTGCACCCCAGGGACAAATCCCACTTAATCATGGTAAATGATCTTTTTAATATATTGCTGGATCTGGTTTGCTGGTATTCTGTTGAGGATTTTAGCCTCAATGTTCATCAGAGATATTGCCAGTGCCTATAGTTTTCTTTCTTTGTTGTGTCTTTACTTGGTTTTGGAACTAGAAAAATACTGGCCTTGCATAAACAGCTTGGAAGCCTTCTCTTAGATTTTTGGGAATAGTTTGAGAAGGATAGGTGTTCTTCTTTGAGTGGTAAAATTCACCTGTGAAACTGTTTGGTTCATGACTTTTGTTTCCTGGGTGTTTTTTGATTACTGCTTCAGTTTCATTAGTTGTTGTCGGTCTAGTCAGGTGTTCTGTTTCTTTCTGATTCAGTCTTGGGAGATTGTATTATTCTAGAAATTTATCCATTTTGCCCAGGTTGTCCAACTTCTTGGCATATAGTTGTTCATAGTATTTTTTTCACAATCCTTTCTAATTCTGTGGTATCTGTTATTTATCCTCTTTCATTTCTGATTTTATTTGGTTCCTCTTTTTTTCTTGATGAGTCTGGTTAAAGGTACATTAATTTTGTTTATCTTCTCAAAAAAACAGCTCCTGGATTCATTGAGCTTTTGAATTTTTTTTTAAGCTCTATGTCATTTATTTCTCCTCTGATCTTGATTATTTCTTTCCTTCTATTCCCTTTGGACTTTGTTGTTGTTTTTTTAGTTCTTTTAAGTATTGTATGGTTAGATTGTTTATTTGAGATCTATCTTCTCAAGGTAGGCCTGGGATGCTATAAATTCCCTCTCAGGACTGTTTTCAGTGTGTCCCATAGGTTATGGGTTGTTGTACTTTCATTTTCATTTGTTTTTAGGTATTTTTTTATTTCTTTCATGATCTCATTGATGATCCATTCATTTTTTAATAACATGGTATTTAGTTTCCATGTATTTGAATGATTTTGAATATTTTTACTGAGGTTAATTTCTAGTTTCATGCCATTATGATTTGAGAAAATGCTTGATGTGATTTCAATTTTCTTGAATTTAAGTCTTCTTTTGTGTCCAACCATGTGGCGTATCTTTGAGAATGATCAACATGTACTTGAAAAGAGTGTGCATTCTGATACTGTGGGATAAAATGTTCTGTGAATGTGAATTAAATTCATTTGATATAGTGTGTCATTTAAGGTTGCTGTTTCCTTTTTGATTTTTTGTCTGGAAGAGCTGTCCAGTGGTGACAGTGGGGTGTTAAAATCCCCTGCATTGACTGTATTGCTGTCAATCTCTTCCTTTAAGTCCACCAAGATTTTCTTTATCTTGGGCATCTATAAAGGTTATATCCTTTTTTGTACTATGTAGTGTTATTGTCTTCTTATGGCCTGTGTTTTGAAGTCTGTTTTGTCAGATTGCTTTCAAATTGCTGATTCAATCTTGTTTCCTCTAGCCTGCTTTTCATTCCTCATAGTGTATTCTTCATTTCTGATACTGCATTCTTCATTTCTACGAGGTTCTTATTTGAGGTTTCTGTGTCCTTTTTCATGTTGAAGTAGTTCTTACTAAGTTCCTTGAACATCCTTATAACCATTACTTTGAACTCTATGTCTGATAAATTGCTTGCCTTGGTTTCAATTAGCTGTTTTTCTGGGGATTCCTCCTTTTCTTTCATTTGAGGTTGTTTGTCTCCCCATTTTAACTGACTCTTTTTGTTTCTATGAATTAGACAGATTTGGTTTGACTTCCTGTCTTCATGGGGTGGCAGTATGTGGTAGGAGTCCTGTGGGACTCAGTGGTACAGTCTCCTTGATCTCCTGAGCTGGATGCTCTAGGAATGCCCCTGTGCAGTTTATGTGGGCTCTCCTGTTGTATTTGGGTCTTGACTGTTGTTGGCCCATACATTGGTGGGTTCTCCTCTGTGGCTGGCTGGCTGAGAGACTCAACCCCTACCACATCTTGAATGTTGTTTTACCTGTGCTGACAGAGCAAAGCAATACAACACAGAAAACAAAACCCACACAAGCAAAACAAAACCAAAAAAAACCCCATCCAGCAATAGCAAAATCCACAATAAAAGATTAAAGAATAACAAAATAGAGAAACAGAATATAAGAAAAATAAGAATACAATTAAGACCAAAGGAAGGAAAAATAATTATGAGAGGATGGAGGGAAGAGAACCACTAAGAGTAAGGAATAGAAAAAAGGTGGCTGTGTCTCCAGTGGGCTTTGTCTTTCTCCAGTGGGCATGAAGCCTACAGCCTTTCACTGCTGGATGCTGTGTGGGTGGGTGATCCCAGCACTGGCCCTCTATGTTTGGGAGCCCAGTCAGAGGTCCAGGCTTCACTGCTCTCTGGGGGAAGCTGCACAGCTGTGTGGCAGTCTTGGCCCACTGCCTGTGAAAGTGGTGCCAGCCCCTTTTGCGTCACTGCCCTTAATGTTGGTCTTGAGGTGGTTTCTGCCCATCCTTGGTTAAGTTATCTCCTTTTCAGGTAGTTTTCAGTTTGTGTGTATTTTCCCCTTATCTTTATTTTCAGCTTGATTCTGTGAGGTGGTGCAAGATAAATTCTACCCGACTGCCATCTGCTGCTCCTCAAAGAGAACTACTTAGACTGTTGTATTTCCACCTTCCACACTTACCCACATTTTGTCCCCAGAATTCATCTACCATTCAGATACTATTTTGTTATTCATTTATTTGTCTCTGCTAGACTGTAAGCTCCAGGAAGGCAAGGGTCTCTGTTTCGTTCCCTGGCCTGGCTACTCTGTGGTGCTCGAAAGGTGCTTGTTGCATTAAGGGTGAAGGCACACTTACCCCTGGTCATTAGATGAAACACTAATCTAACTTTATTTTTATTGCTGCTCTCTACTTCCACATTATGCAGCATTTAAAATGGAAATTGGGAAAACCCGTTTGAAGTAAAGGGAAAAAATAGCAATTATACAATGTAAAGTTTTAGGCCAAGAGGGAAATAACTGGTGAGATGATTTCTTTTTATATCTTTTAAATCAGTAGTTAGAATAACACATTTTAAGTGGTTTCAGTTTATTTGAAAAAATAGCTGATAGGTTAAAACATCCTGCAACAGTGTGCTGTCTTCTTCTTCTTTAAGCTTTGAAAAGGTGAGGAGACAAAGGGGACTGGGGACATTCACCTGTCTTATTCCTGTCCCTTTTCCACTCTGTAGACTATAGTATCAATATGTGGCCAGGGGTTGAGGATATAACCCTTCTCCAGCCAAAAATATTTCTCTAGCATTTGCTTATGCACACAACACACTTATAATGTAAATTTCAATATTAAAAAATATTGGTCATGTTTCATTCTCTGCTACTATCTTAGGCATTGGTTCCATTTAGATTGAAATTTCACGTAGTGAAGTAGTTACCAGATTTCATGCAATCTAATGATGTTCGGTCTAAGATTGGCACCAGATTTGACATAGATGGTGTTTGGATAGATTAGTAAGTATGATGTTTCTATTGACTTAACAGTTAATGACTCCATTGTATTAGAAAATGTGATCAACTCTTTTGCTAATGCTTCAGTGAAAAGAAAGGGCATTATTTTAACAATTTAAGGGCTACTCACGAGTTTTCTAGTGTTCCGCACACCTCAATTCACAAGCAAAAATGAAGTATAAACAGTTTCTGCTATCAGAAGAGTCTCACAAACAATGGGAAGACAAACAATTCCCAAATGAAAGGAAAGGAGGAAGCCTCAGAAAGAATGCTAAATGAAATAGAGGCAACTCAACTATCAAATACTGAGTTCAAAGCAATGATTGTCAGGGAGTTCAATGAGCTCACAATTAGCTACCAGAAACTACAGGGAAGCTACAATGAGCTCACTGCAAACTATATCAACACGAAAAAGGAAATAGAAACTATCAACAAAGGCCAAGAGGAAATGAACAGTTTCTGCTATCAGTGCTGAGAGACTGGATATCGGATGACAATAATGATGGCTCTCCTGAACCAGAGACAAATCTGTCCAGCCCTTCCCCTGGGGGTGCAAGGAGAGCACCTTGTAAAGATCCACCCAAAAGGTTGTCAGGTGATATGAAGCAGCATGAACCTATGTGTATTCCAGCGAGTGGAAAGAAAAAATTTTGTAGGAGAGCCTGCAGAGTTTGTGCCGCCCATGGAAAAAGGAGCGAATCTAGATACTTATGTAAATTTTGTTTGGTCCCTCTTCATAGAGGAAAATGTTTTATGCAGTACCATACATTTAAAAAGTACTAGGAACTTTAATTGTTCAGTTAGTTATTTAATTGTTTTTGTAAATAAAAATGTTATAATTATTGAAAAATAACACCTAAAGTGCATTATGATCTGTAGTTATGATGATTTAAATAACGTGCAGTTTGCCCAAAAACGTGCAGTCCCTGGTGCACGGTATGTGCGGTATGTCTTAGAGACTTCTATGTGGTACGCAATGTGTTAAGTAAGCATATGTTATTTTAGTTTGACTTATTCGAAATATCCCTGAAGTACATGTATGGTTAATCTTTGTCCATTTTTTTTCTCTTTCTCTGCCCTTTCCCAGCATTACTTAGAGCCTCCAATGAAACTGAATGAGGCTCTAGAAAGATGTGGACTTACGACAGAAGATTTTTTTGTCTTGAAGCATGGAGAATCAAGATACCTAAATAGTGATGATGAAAACTTAAAATAAATAGAGCACAGGAGCTTGTAATGACATACATTTGATATAAGTATGAAAAGACTAAAATAGTCATGATTATGATTTTTTACATTTGGAAACTTCTGCAAGTTTCTGTTTTGTTTTGTGTAAATAACTTTACTACTACAATTGCCAGTTCATATGAACAAAGAGTTCAGTTATGGGTCATTTAAATAATGAATGGGCTAATACTGATTTTAAATTTTGTCTCAGTGTATAAGCAATAAATGGGGTTTTTTTTTTAACTAAAGCATTATACTTTAGTGGTAGAATTTTCTGAGGTTATGAAAAACTAATTTTAAAAACGTACTTCACTTCTATTCTTAAGAGCCTTCTACAAGGGTAATCAAGCCTGTGTACATACCTGTTTTTTCCAGAGGACTGCTCACATAAACATATTTCTTACATTCGCATTGGAGTGATGATAAAATTAATTCCCTCGTGCTTATCGCACTTGCTTTTCTAAGATTAGTTTTCATGCCAAATATTAAATGCTATTTATTTTTTAAGCATAAAAACAGGAGGTTGGGCTAAGTTATATGAAAGTTTCTATTTTTAATCTAAATGTCAGACTGCTAAGCATAATATAGCTGCAAGGAAATAAGGTCTGTATTTCTCTTTGTAAGATATTAAGTGTTAATGTACCATGCAATTTGAATTAAATTTTACTCTTTCCATACACTCAGTTTTTTCTGATTTCTTAGCTTTAACTCCAAATATATCAATAAAACTTATGTTTTACATACTTCAGATATATTTTTATATTAAATGACCCCGTAAGCACAATTCTACATTTATCAAGCCAGTAAGGAATACTAATGATGAGAGTGAGTGAGCTGAGCTTTAGTTTTGTAAGGGCTCTGTAGTCAATTACTCCGAACCATCCTAAGTGAAGACAGCTCATTAGATACATTTGGATACATTCTTTCCAGTCCATAGTCTCAGTGAAATGAACTTTTTTCATAACAAATAATCAAAATAGGGTTTTTAAACCAAATGCTACCCAGCAAGTGCTGCAGCACATGCACACACACATATGCATGATACATGCTAGCCACTTAATTCCACCATGGATCTTTCTGTGTGCCCCGATACAAGTCACCTATGATCTCTGTGCCTCAGTTTCCTCCTGTGCAACGAGGAGAATTTTGACCTACCTCCAAAAAAATGTGAATAACAAAGTGATTTAAAGAAAAAAAACACTTTGAAAATATAAAGGATAAAATGATTTCTTAAGATACCACTACCTAGTACAAATAGATATATCTGGAAGCTGAAAATAGGCTAATTCTCTTGATAATGTATTGTTCCTGTTGCGGATGTAAGCATATGTATCAGAGCACTAAAAACAGGACTAACAACTTTATCTCACTCATTTTGTAAAATTTGGAGAGCCAAAACAAATGACCGTAATCAAAATTTAGCATTTTCATCTACCAAGATGCAAATCAGTCAAGGGGAAATGTGTATGCAGTGTTTGTATATATAATGTACGTGATTTGGGGTCACTAAAGCACAAAGTCTCCCCATAAGATAAAATAGACCTTCAGGAAAACTCTGAACAAGCATTCACTTTTTTTTTACTTCACAGTAGCCAGCAGATGGGAATCAGAGTGTTAGTTTTATGGTGGATTTGCTTTGGGGCATGTTGCCCTAATACTAGCTAATGTTCTTGTGATCACCTTCCTTGCTCTTGAATGCTGAACTGAAAATTCATCTCTTACCTCTGTTCCATAAGCAAGCCAAATACATCTTTTTTTATTTCTTCTAAACAATGGTGAATGCCCTTACCATTGTTTTTGTATTCACACATACCATCTGATTGATGGTCTCTAAGCACTTTATGTTCTAGTTCCACTTAACTGGGCCTGTCTCATTTTCCTATGCCACCTCACAAGCTTTCATTTTTAATTACTATTTACGTTCTTTCTCCTTTGATGTTTTATCACTACAAAGTACACTGAGCTTTGTCTCTCCTTGTAGAATCTCACTGTGTTAAGTGATTCTTCCCATTTTATTTTTCACTTTCTATATTCTGAAGGGTTTATGTGCAAAATGAAAAAAATGGAAAAATAAGACAAATCCATTCTCTTCTCCACATTCAGTCTTATGTACTTCATAATACCTTTCAATCTCTTATCTTCCAAGTCAGTTTCATTTTCCTCTTTGGCATCATACCAATATGTGAGATTTAATAGAAGTTTCCTTCTCCTTTGGAAACTGAGGAACGTTGATATTCCTCAGTGCCCAAGAAGACAGAGCCACCAAATATGAGAAATTCTACCTAATAAAAGCCAAGATGTGCCATGACCTACAGAGATAGACTGGTTGTGCACTTTCATCATGCAATTCTTTCTGTGTAGTTAAAAAATGACTGCCCCCCCATCTTTTTCTCTAGCATTTTGACATTTCAGCTTCAATTCTCTGATCTCCAGGATATATGATTATTTACTCAAACTAGTAATACAGAAAAAGAAGAGACAATTTTAGAACCCAATGCTGCTAAAGCATGGAAACCAAAGCCTGGTTTTTAACATGTACATTTTTACTACATATTTTCATTAAATAAAGAGGCAGATTTTAAAAATTATTATAAGGAAATGCATCTTTCAGGGAATTAAGTTATGTTTGTGCAACTGACAGAAGTATTATTCTTAGCCATCATAAGTACATCACTGCTATAGTCAATTAGGAATTTACATGTTTTCATCTCAGTATCGAATCCTTTTTCTATTGTAAAAATATGTTTTCCCAGTTTGATTTCTGTATCAGGATAACTGTTGAGAATACACATTTTTCTGTTTGAGGACTTGTGACTTCCTATGGAAGTCCATGTATTTACAAAGGAAATTTACATTACTCTTAAAGCTTTGCCTTAAATACATGAGTAAGAAAGCTTCTGCTTGCATTTTGATTAATACTAGGAATGGTGGTGATTATGAACTTGAATATTATTAAAATCTGGCTGAATTCAAATATATCAATAAATTGTTATTAGTAGCTTATGGAACAAAAATTCTATTAATTATAGTTGAGAAATTTTCATATATTGTAATTTTAGTCAAGTAAAATATGGATGAAAATAAAGTACTATCAAGAGGAGAACACAACCTTGTGAGTTATTTTTTCTTTTATTTAAAAAATTATTACATAAGTTATGCCATAGTAAAAAACTCATACAGTAGAAGATGTACATAGAAGTCATTTCCTCACTCCAAAATCCCACTCCCAGGAGTTTAGGCATCATTCTAAGAAGTGTGCTGTCCATATGTACATGCAGTTTTCATTTAAAAAACATCTATATTTCATGGGTGTCTTTCCACATCAGCACATTTAGACCTGCTTAGTTCTTTTAAGACTAGATAACTGATTGAACCAGTTGCCCATATAGGTGGACAGTTTGATTGTTCCCAGTATGTTATACATAGCATCTTTATGTACTGGCACATTGAATGGGAGTGGGTGCTAGGAAACAATTCTCCTAAAAGTTTACAATTTTCATGGACTAGAATAGAGACTAATGATTGGAATGGAATTTTGAAAGCAGTATGGTTAGGCTGGCAGGTGGATTTGAGCTTAGGATCTCACTGCTACTAAAAGAACAAGGTCATTTGTTCTGAAACAATCACATACATACATGTACTAATAATGCTGTCTCAGATGAGTAACTACAAATCACAGCAAACACAGAAGAGTAGCTTACACATAAAAAGGTCACTGTCACTTCATGTCAAGGAAATAACTGAAGTAGCTCAGCAAATAGCAAAATAAAAAAAATGTTTTAGAACAAGCTGTTACACTGTGTAAATGGTGAAATCTGATATTTACTGTTTAAATCCAGTGGCTGAAAGAATCCCTGTGTAAAGAAGAGGAGAAAGGAGTTTACATGCATTACTTCCAGACTACATTACTCTGGAAAAATATGACCTAACAGTTAGAACTTGGGTATTATTGTTACCTTTTCCTTCACATCTGCATCAGGGTGATTAACTAATGCTTGCATTTTCTGGGCACATTCTTCTCCATATAAATGGAAAAACAATGAACCTTTAGTGAAAGCAGGCTTAGCTAAATGGCCTTCCTTTTTGAAGCAGTTATTTATATTCTGAAACAGTGTAAGAACTCGAAGAAGAATCTCCTTTGCCACGTGGCCATCATAAAGGGAAAGAAATGACGAATCCACCTGAAATGGGAAACATGAGTTTCATTTTAATAATACATGAAAACATTTTTCATGTATATTTTCACATTTGAAAACCTAAATGTTTTTAAAATCTTGTCATAGAAAGTTATCCCTAAGATTGTGTAACATATATGTAAGATCTTTGTAACCCCACATTGTATACTAATGGGAAAAAGATTTCATGTTTTAGCTGAAAAATACTATTTTCTTGCAATGCTAGAACACAATCATATGGAAGAACACCCACCTTCTTTTTTGAGACCCATCATACAGTCTTTGTGGGAACTCAATTTACTACACTCAACATTTACCATACACATGGGCACAGGGATAAGCAAATGAATACCACAGAGTCTCTTTTCCACAGGAGTGGAGGTCATTCTGTCTCTGTGCCACTTTTGCTTCCTTCAGAACAATTGTCTTTTAATTACCTTGTTCATTTGTTACAGATTTTTGTGTAAGGTCCATGAGGACAGGCACCAGGTCATGCTGTACTGACTGCAGTATCTTGGCACTTGGCCAAGCACATACTAGGGCTCAATAAATACTAGTGTTTCAGCAAATAATAAGGAACATATGAACATAAATCAAGTGTAAAAGATGTGATGACACAGTATACCTCAAATTGGGTAGAGACAGAAAAATTACTACATATTTTTGCTAGGGAGACCTTTTCAAAATGATTTTTAAAGTACAATATGCTCATTACAAAAAAATTTAGGAAATTCATGTAGGTAAAAAGAATAAAAGAAAATAACATAATATTGCTCTTAGAGATAATTTCTGTTAACATTTTAGAAGGGGTAAATCTATATATTTGCATATTTACAAAACAAATTTGTAAGCTACTTACTTGGGCACCAAGTAGTCCTTCTGTCATGGCTGGATTTTCAGACAAATTCAACAGCAATTTCAAAACTTGAACCTGAAATAAGAATAATACTGGTTTCACACCCAGCTGGCATGAATTTTCTTCTCCCTGTCCTCTCACCATGTCACATTTTAATATACTGCCTGTGTTTCAAGGTCTGGCTCAAATTCTCTTGCTCCATGGAGGCTTCTCCATCCATCTTAGCGTGAAAGGGCTCCTGGGCTTGCTCGCTCCCCACACATGGCACTGGTTTCAGACCACTTAAGACACAGCAGCAGTGTTATTTAAAGCTTATATTTCCAATTATATTGTTAGGGAGATCGGGAGAATGTTGTGAATGTCTTCACCATCCACCCCTACCCACATGCATACCTAACACATGGCAGGCATGTGTTACAAAACATGTGTTACAAAAATTAACTTTATTATGATTACTGATAGGTGAAATACGATCTTTGGAACAGAAAAGGACTCTTTCGAAACTCAGTTTATTTCTATTTAAAGTATGAAAATTTTAAAACAGTTTGGTTACTGAGACTAAATAACAATATGGCCTTTTTCTTCTTACTAGGTTACAATGAGTCTTTGACCTCACCTTTATGTAAAAAATGTTTTACAATCATTTTAAATAGGTAGTGATAGAAATAAGCAGCAAATAAATGGTAACCTATAGCCAAGTAGCTAAAATATCAGCATTCTTATCACTTATAACTGAAAACTTAGTAATAAATTCAAATAGAATTCCTACTTTAAAGACAAAGGTCATGTAAAACTAGTTCCTACAAGATACTTGAAACTACAGTGAGGAGCAGGGAGGGGCTTCTGAAGTCAGGGGACGGTGACAACTGCTCTCTGCCAGCCTGAGAGGGAGCCTGGATGTGTAGTTTATGTAGCCTCCTTTGATTACCAAGGCGTTATGTGCTTACCAGGGAATACTAAAAAACAAACAAACAGCAAAACACAAAGGAAAAGGAAATTCACATTTTCATGATCAGAAATGATCACTGTAAGTTTTGGTATTTTTCTCTGGTCTTTACGTACCTATTCTGTATAATCATATACTCCTTTGATCATGTTGTACATACTAATTTGTTACTAGAGGAGAATATATATGGCTTTGCTTAATTTTATTTATCAACTATTAAAATTTCTCGTGGAAAACTGCATGAAATATTGACATTAAACTTAGTTTTATTAAAATGTTTAATATAATTAATAAATGAACATAGTAAATTTCAAATAGTGCAAAGGGAATGAGGTCAAAACAAAAGCCACCACCCTATTTGCCCATTGCACTCCCCAAATGGGAACCACAGGAAACAGTTTCTTGCACAGGCAGACATCATGTTTTTCCAACAGATATCCTTCATGAAATCACAGCCTTTTGACATAAAAGAGTAAAGACAACTTCTGACCTTTAGTGCACTCCCTGGAGATCTGGTCTGGCCTGACTGGCTGCCAGCAACACCAAAAATAAGTGTTGGGAATAAACACTTGTCTCCAATGTCAATGAAGTTTTGATGAAGAAAATAGGGACAAGAGTTCTAAAACAGGACAGTCCCAACGTATGAAATAAACCTGGATGAAGTCAACACAATCTAACAGGCCCACAAGTGGTCAACGAGGGCAGGTTTATAACCAGGGAAGACCAACAGCAGTAGCTGTATAGTGACCTGAACTAAAATCCCATGTTGCCATGTCCTGTAGAAGAGAGTTAAACATGAAAACCAACCAACCAACCAACCAACCAACCAACCAACCAACCAACCATAAGGTTAGAGTACAACTACAGATTAAACAGGTATTTTGGTTTGAAACCATATGAAATCTGTCTCTTATCACATGTGCCATCTTGTGGTGACTCTGGGACATTTCTTTTAAGCTGTTTTCTTTGCTCTCACAGTAGATGTAGCACACACAGTTAATTTACACCAACCTTCCACTATTTTATTTAGTTATGAATCAGTGTTGTACTGGAAAGGTTATTATGGTAGAGTGAGATCACTTATTAAAAATAAGATTTAAGCCCTGGCAGGGTGGCTCAGTTGGTTGGAGCTTCATCTCATGCACCAAAAGGCTGAAGGGTAGATTCCTAGTCAGGGCGCATACCTAGGTTGCGAGTTCAGTCCCTGTAGGGGCATGTATAGGAAGCAACTGATGCATGTTTCTCTCACACACTGATGTTTCTCTCAACTCAATTAAAAATATTATTTATATATTCTTGGGTGAGGATTAAAAGCATTTATAAAAAGTCATTTTGGTGGTTATTTACTATGAAAATATATAAAATGGGGCCACTTCCAGCCAAGATGGAGGCATAGGTAAACACACTGTGCCTCCTTGCACAACCAAAATAAGGTCAGCAACAATTTAAAAACAAGGTAACAACCAGATCTGACAGAAAACTGAACTGTATGGAAGTCAGACAACCAAGGAGTTAAAATATACACATTCATCCAGACCGATAGGAGGGGCAGAGGCAGGCAGCCGGGAAGAGAGGGGTCGTGGCACAAAAAGCGACTTGCATAATGCATCCTGGGCACGGCATCCCAGGCACGTAAGGCATCCCAGGAGTGTAAGGAATCCCCAGTGTGCAGGCAGCTGGCAGACCCAGCAAGGCAGCAACTGTGAAGCGAAGCACTGCGTGCAAGGCACCTGGCTGTCCAGGCCACATTTGCATGCAGATAAACAAGGCGGAATTGGGCAGGGAGACAGACTGAGCAACCCAGGGTTCCAGTGCTGGGAAATAGAACCTTGGGACACTTGACTGAAAACACCTGTGGGGATTGAGGCGCAAGGAGAGACTCCCAGCCTCATGGGAGAGTGCACTGGAGAGACCCACAGGGTCCTAGAACATGCACAAGCCCACCCCCATGGGAATCAGCACCAGAAAGGCCCAGTTTGCTTGGGAGAAGCGGCAGAAGGGACTGAAATCCAATGGAGAGAGGAGCAAGCACCACATTTCCTCTCGGACCCCGCCCCCACATACAGAATCACAACCCAGAGACTGGGTTGCCCCACCCTGGAAAACACCTAAGGCCCTGCCCCTCATACATAACAGGTGCGACCAGACCAAAAAAAAAAAAAAAAGGCTCAAACCGAAGTACAAATCAGAGCCTCAGAGCCAATATTTTTAAGTGACCGAGAGCTAGTCAGCCTATCAGATGCACAGTTCAAAGCACTGGTGATCAGGATGCTCACAGAATTGGTTGAATTTGGTCACAAATTAGATGAAAAAAGAAGGCTATGATAAGAGAAATGAAAGAAAATGCACAGGGAACCAATAGTGATGGAAAGGAAATTGGGACTCACATCAATGGAGTGGACCAGAAAGAAGAAAGAAACAACCAAACAGAAAAGAATGGAGAAATAACAATTCAAAAAAATGAGGAGAAGCTTAGGAACCTCCAGGACATCTTTAAATGTTCCAACGTCTGAATTATAGGGGTACCAGAAGGGGAAGATGAAGTGCAACAAGTGGAAAAGTTATTTGAACAAATAATAAAGCAGAACTTCCCCCAATCTGGCAAAGAAATAGACTTCCAGGAAGTCCAGGAAGCTCAGAGAGTCCCAAAGAAGTTGGACCCAAGGAGGAACACACCAAGGCACATCATAATTACATTAGCCAAGGTAAAAATGAAGGAGGGAATCCTACAAGCAGCAAGAGATAAGGGGATAGTAACCTACAAAGGAGTTCCCATCAGACTGTCAGCTGATTTCTCAAAAGAGACCTTACAGGCAAGAAGGGGCTGGAAAGAAGTATTCCAAGTCATGAAAGGCAAGGACCTCCATCCAAGATTGCTCTATCCAGCAAAGCTTTCATTTAGAGTGGAAGGACAGATAAAGTTCTTCTCAGATAAGGTCAAGTTCAAGGAGTTCATCATCACCAAGCCTTTATTTTATGAAATGTTAAAGGGACTTATCTAACAAAAAGAAGATAAATACATGTACAGTAAAATGACAGCAAACTCACAATTATGAACAACCACACCTAAAACAAAAACAAAAACAAACTAAGCAATCAACTAGAACAGGAACAGAACCACAGAAATGGAGATCACATGGAGGGTTAGCAACAGGGGAGTGGGAGGAGGAGAGAGGGGGAAAAGGTACAGAGAATAAGTAGCATAGATGGTGGGTAGAAAATAGACAGGGTGAGGGCAAGAATAGTATGGAAAATGTAGAAGCTAAAGAACTTATGACACATGGACATGAACTAAAGGGGGGGATGTGGGTGAGAGAGGGTGAGCAGAGTGGGGAGGAGTGAAGGAGGGGAATGGGATGACTGTAATAGCATAATCAATAAAATATATTAGAAAAAAGAAAATACATAAAATGGATACATTTTCCCACTTACAAATGGATACTATCAAAGAGTTTAGCCCTGGCTGGTGTGGCTCAGTAGACAGAGTGTCAGCCTGCAAACCAAAAGGCTACAGGTTCAATCACCAGTCAGGGCACATGCCTGGGTTGTGAGCCAGGTCCCCAGTTGGGGGCGTGCAAGAGGCTACTGATTGATGTTTCTCTCCCTCTCTTCCCCTCTCTCTAAAAAAATGTAAGCTGGAACTTTAAATTCATTTTTTTTAATGGAGAAACAATGTTATAATTGGTGGTTAGATTCCCAGAAAGACCAAAAAAAGCAAAATTTCTATCCCAGAAATATTGTACTAGGCAATGGTAATGGAAAAACAAAACAGAAATAGAACATACTATTGTAGTGTGAGTCACCTTTTAAAAAGTCATAAAATATATTAAAACATAGACCAAGTCTGGCATAGCTCTACAGCTACAATGCCAGACTCGCCTGGCTCTGGACGTAGTGTTCCTCTGAGGTTTTGGGTAAGGCAGCTGCAGAAAGATGCAGAGGAGAAATTTTTTCCTACAGCTGCAAGGCCATGGGGGAGAGGGAAAGGAGTTTCCATGGACCCCCAGGGGCTGAGAGTTTCCTTGGTCCCCTGAAGAGAGATGGTGATAGGTGCATGCATTTGGGAAATTCTTATGGATGTGCAATATTGTTAAAATATTACTAATATGATTATTACATGAATTTTGAATGACTTTGGGTATATCCAAATAAGTCTGGCTATTGGAAATATGGAAAGCCCATATAAAAACACCTCAGAACAAATCTTAAAAGGACTATAATGAGGCTCTACTGTAATCACAATCTGATAACCTCAGAAATAACTTCAGTGATGTTAAGTATTTGGAGTCTCGCTTCACATTTGGTTTTTCTAAATACTTGTGCATTTTTTGGTCCATTGTGCCAGAAAACAGAGGTCAATATAGTAAAACACTAATGGATCAACCCAAATAATCAGAAACTTTGATTAGTTTCCATTCTGGTTTTACACTATTTCTTGAAAAATGGCACTTGATAATGCACACTAATATGAGGGGGTTATTCAAGTAACTTTCACAGGGTGTCTCCTGACATCCTGCTTAATTCAGCTCAGTCTATTGCCTCTTCCGTCTATATAACAGATCAAAGTGAAGCAATGAGACATCCATTACTAGAACTTAAGAGTAGTTTTAGAAAGTTTTTTCAACCAATAATGGTTGAATCAAAACAATGTTTTGTTAACCGCAAGGTAAGCAAAACTTCAATCAACCAGCACTATCACTCAGACTCCTTGGGGTGGGAAGCCAGCTACCTTCAGTAAAAGGTAAACTGATGTGCAGAAAGCCAAATAAATAACAATCAATTGATAAGCAAAACATATTATTTTCACAAGTTAATTTTGAAATTCAGCATTAGGGGATAAAAATAATTTACCTCCCTAGGCCTATGTAAGGGTTTTTAATAAACTTTAACTAAACTTTCTTTTCTGTGGGAGTTGTAAATTCAATTCCAATCTTATAAGCTTGATGCAACAGCCCTCCATACTTAAAGTAATAACCAATTCTTTCGTACCTTAGTGCTTCCATTTCCTGCAAGCAACACTTGGAACAGGTCTGTGATGTAATGGCTAAACAGGTGCTGGTGGTCATTGGTAACTGTCATGTTTGTTAACAATCTCAGTCCCGCCAGCTGCACGGGGGAGTTCAGGGGACCGGAGAGGACATCCTCACAGACTTGGCTGACGTATACCTGGAGGTGGGGGAAAAAAGTGAGCATCTTAGAATCTCCAAAGTTTTTCAATTGAACAGTAACTTTTCTGCACAGAATAGGGTGACTGTTTTGTTTTTCTTTTTTTCTTTTAAATTCACACCCAAGAATACATTTATTGATTTTAGAGAGAGAAGGAGAGAGAAACATCAATATGAGAGAGAAACATTGATCTGTTACCTCTTGTACAAGCCCCATCCAGGGACTGAACTCGCAACCTAGGTACATGCCCTGCCTATGAATCGAACCTGCAATCTTTCAGTGTATGTGAAACTGAGCCACCCAACCAGGGCAGGAAGACATTTCTTTCCAAATCTCAGAGTTTGGAGACTTATTTTTTTTAAAGCTGCCTTTGTTAATGCCAAAAGCTGAACTCAGCGTTTTACAAATACACCTCACTTAATTGGTAAACAACTCTAATGAGGTGGGTGTTATTGTGAACATTTTACAGAAAAGGACTTTAAAGTCTTCCAGGTGCTTGCATCCCTTGCCCAGTATAAGCGGGACAGTGTGGGAGCAATGTCCAATTCCAGAGGCCATGTTCTCAACACCAGAGGCCTCTCCACTTGTTAGAGGCCTCCCAACTCAGTGTACCTTTCTGTGTCAACTGCTCTGAGCACATCAGAATTAAGGAGGAACATGTGTGAGGTCACTTTGTACCATGGCAAGTACCTTAACAGTAGAATATTGGGAGATATATCAAGTCAGAAAAAATGGGAGAGACAAGTAAAATAGAATTTTGCTTTAGAACTAATCCTATCAAAAATAAGCAGAAGCAAAACTATATTTGGTCCAAGGTACATATACACCTAGGGTACATGTATGAACTACTCCATCATATTATTGTTAACCACCACTGGCAAGAGGTAATGCAATACTGGCAGTACTCCTCTATTTTACACATGATAGAACTAAACTCAGTGTGATGTAGTTTTCTGAACTCTATTTTCCGTCTGGTCATGATTGTTCTACCTTGGAAAAAATTGTCTCATAGGTAACTGGTACTCAACTCAACTAAATCTGAACTCTACCTGAAGTTCCAACTGGTAGGAAAATTCCTAATATAAATTGCTAAGGAATTACAAATTGTCCCATAAACCAGTATGAACTTTTAAAAAACATCCAGATGTATATATGTGACCACAGAACTAAAGCAATAGTACTAAAGCAAATATCAAGTTTTTAATCTGGTTTCGAGGTCTAAATGATGTTTACAAGTCAATTAGCTCTTAGGTCACAATTTCATTACACATCATCTTTAGGGGAAAAGAAGGCATTTCCTTAGTTCTTCAAAAAAATTTTTTTTTAGTTTATTTTTTGAGAGAGGGTAAGGGAGGGAGAAAGAGAGGGAGAAAGACATGATTGGTTGCCTCTCATACACTCCCAACCAGGGACGTGGACTGAAACACAGGCATATGCCCTCAGCAGGAAACCAGGAATTGAACCAGGAAACCTTTCGGTTCCCAGGCCAGCACTCAATCCACTGAGCCACACCAGCCAGGGCTTCTTAGTTTTTTATAAATCACTTTTTTTTGTAAGATGATGATGTCTTTCAAAGCATTTCCAAAAATGTGTTGGGCATTTATATCTCTATTATCTCTGAATCTTTCACCATTTCAATTTAGCAACAAGATTACCAAATGGGCTGGATCAGTTATTACTGGACACGTGCCCAACTTATCTTGGTCTTTTCTCTTGTAATTCCCCCCCGCCCAGCAACACTACCTGTAGAAAGCTTAGACCTTAAGAACCAGGTTGTATTCCATCTTTTACAGAAACTCTTGGATGAGCTCTCCCCTTCCTATGTACTCAACAATTTTTTCCTTATATTTTTCCTTAAAGTACTTCATTATGTTCTGTCTTGAACAATCATGTATGAGCTTGCCTTATTCCTCCTTCTTGTTTTTCCCAAATTTTATTTTTTAAAACTATTTTATTGATTATGCTGTTATAGTTGTCCCAATTTTCCCCTTATGTCCCCTACTCCCACACTACTCCCTACTCCCCTCAGGCAATCCCCCCACCTTTGTTCATGTCTGTGGGTCATGCATAAGAGGTTTGTCCAGAAGGTATCCAGCCATGTAATATGAAAAATAGAGACATTTACTGAAGAAGATACAAGATACAAGAAATACTGTACACAGGACACTGACACCTCAGACCCCTTCAAAGTAGGCACCTTGGTACTTCACACAATTCCCTCAATCACCATCAGTTGCCCTGATGTATTTTCCTGAGTCTCACTGATGGTGTGAAATTTCTTCCCTTTCAAAGGTGATTTTAATTTTGGGAAAGGCCAGAAGTCACAGGGTGCCAAATATGGGCTGTAGGGGGTCTGAGACACCTGGGTGGTTTGATGTTTTGACAAGAAACTCTGCATGAGACATGACCAATGAGTGGGCATATTGTCATGATGAAGCTGTCAATCACCAGTAGCCCATAGCTGCAGCCTTCTGAATCATCTGAATTGTTTCTGTGGAAGAATGTTCAAGCTTAATGCAAAACTGATGCAGATTCATTGCTCTACTTACTCAGTCATTTTGAATGCAATGGCCACACAGTACACATGCTCAGTTAACTTTGTCTACCATCCTGACTAGTACAGTGAAGTCATCACTATTCACACATGTGCATTCCAGTCCACGCTCCTTGGCTGCCAAGTTATACTTATGTTACACAAACAGTTCTTGTTATACTAACAATAGCTAAGACTTTTTCTGGACAGAACTCTTGTACATACTTTGGCTATTCCATTTCCTATATTGTACTTTATGGCTATTCTGTCACTACCAATTAGTACTTCTTAATCCCCTCACCTCTTCACCCATTCCCCCAAATCCCACAACCCATCTGGTAATCATCAAAACCCTTTCTATATCCACGACTCTGTCTCTGTTATTTTTGTTTCCTAATTTAATTTTTTAGATTCAATTGTCGACAGGCATGTGTTTACTGCCATTTTATTTATTGTAGTTTTGATCTTCTTTTTCTTCAATAAGTCCCTTTACCATTTCATATAATAGTGGCGTGGTAATGATGAGCTCCTTTAGTTTTCCTTCTCTAGAAAGCTCTTAATCTGCCCTTCGATTCTAAATGATATCTTTGCTGGGTAAAGCAATCTTGGCTGTAGGTCCCTGCTTTTCATGACTGTAAATATTTCTTGCCAATCCCATCTAGCCTACAAAGTTTCCTTTGAGAAATCATCTGACAGTGTTATGGGAACTCCTCTGTAGGTAACTAACTGCTTTTCTCTTGCTGCTTTTAAGATTCTCTGTTTATGCCCTGGCTGGCGTAGCTCAGTGGATTGAGCTCGGGCTGCGAACCAAAGCATCGCGGGTTCGATTCCCAGTCAGGGCACATGCCTGGGTTGCAGGCCATGGCCCCCAGCAGCCGCACATTGATGTTTCTCTCTCTCTTTCTCCCTCCATTCCCTCTCTAAAAATAAATAAATAAGTAAAATCTTTAAAAAAAAAAAAAAAAAGATTCTCTGTTTATCTTTAACCTTTGGCATTTTAACTATGATGTGTCTTGCAGTGGGCCTCTTTGCATTTATCTTGTTTGGGACTCTCTGTGTTTCCTGGACTTGCATGTCTATTTCCTTCACCAAGGAATTGGGGGTGCTTTCTTTCATTATTTTTTCAAATAGATTCCAATTTCTTGCTCTTTCACTTCTCCTTCTGGCACCCCTGATGAGAATGTTGGTATGCTTGAAGTTGTCCCAGAGACTCCTTACATGATCCTCATTTGTTTTTTGTTTTTTGGGGGGGGGGGTTCTTTTTTCTTCTTGTTGCTCTGCTTGGTTGTTTTTTGCTTTTCTATGTTCCAAGTCACTGGTTTGATTCTCAGCTTCATCTACTCTACATTGATTCCCTAAAGATTGTTCATTTCCATTAATGTATCCTTAATTTCTGCCTGCCTTTTTATGCTGTTGAAGTACTCACTGAATTCCTTGAGCATCCTTAAAACCAGTGTTTTGAACTCTGCACCTGATAGATTGCTTATCTCCATTTTGTTTAGCTCTTTTTCTGGAGTTTCATCTGTCCTTTCATTTGGGCCATGTTTCTTTGTCTCCTTATTGTGGCAGTCTCCTGTGTTTGTGTATTAGGTAGAGTTGATATGACTCCCCATCTTGGTAGTGTGTCCTGTAGGGTTAAGTGGCACAGCCTCCCCTATCACCCAACCTTGGTACCTGAGGTATGCCCTCTGTGTGGGCTGAGTACACCCTCCTCTTATAGTTGAGCCTTGACTGCTGTTGACAGATCTATGGGAGAGATTACCCAGGCCAGTCAGCTGTAAGGACTGGCTGTGAACACTGACCAACAACCTCCACCCTCCAGGGAGGGGCAATTATGCAGGGGCAGGGTGGTGGTGCTCACACAGTCTATGGCTGTCAACTGGGTTTCCTGGTTGGTGCAGGTCATGGTCAGCCACCACCTGTCTCTGCTTGGGGCCATCCAGCGTGAGCTACAAAGCAATCTGCAGATGGCTGCTGCTTATACTGGGCTTGGAGGTTCCCAGGAGGAGCCATATGTGATCCAAAGCTGGCTGCTGCTGGTGCCAGGCCTGGGGCTGCTTAGCCAGAAGCAGGAGGGCTGGGGGTGGGCTTGTAAATTAGGTGGGGTGGAGCCTCAGGTAAATGCCAGACCAGGGCAAACAGTGTAAGCCAGGTTGAAGAAGTCTCCAATATGACTCCTGCCTGCCTATTCTGTGACTATTGGGGGAGGGCTCAGAAAAGACACAATGGCCCCTGCCCACCTTTCTGTCTGGGAGAAAGCTGTCCCCCAGCTCTTGCCCAGATGCTAGCCCCTTCAATTCCTCCCCGTAAACATCTAGTGCCTTTCAAGCTGCTACCCCAGTGGTGCTGGAGCTCCGAGGGAACGTGTCTTAGTAAGTTTAGCATGGATCCTTTAAAAGGAACTGCCAGGGAATCCAGTAGTTTATTAACATACTCAAATACTGCTGGTTTTTACTGCCAGAAGTTATGGGGTCTTATCTTCCTGGCACTGGAACCCTGGGCTGGGACCCCTGCTTCTGAGATATTCCTACCAGATTTTTATCCATCATAAGTGGGTGTAGGGACCTGCCCATTGCATGTCTCCTCCTACCCTTCTGGATTGATGCGGGTTCTCTGGTTTCATAGTTGTCAGACTTCCATTCAACTCGATTTCTGATAGTTCTGAGTGATTCTAACTGTCTTACAGGTGTTAATCATGTTCATTTCTAAACTCTGTACCACAAATCAGGAGATCAATAGATGTTAAATTAACATAATTTCCTACGTTGCTGTATCTTTCTCCCAATGTTATCTGCCTCTGGCCTGTTTCCTTTGCCACACTTGGCTTCATCTCTTATTGGCTGGTTAATATCCCTCCCTTCTCTGCCTTTTTCTCCCCATTAAAAAGTGGGCAGAGAACTTGAATTGATATTCTTCCAAAGAGGAAATACAAATAAATGGTCAACAGGTTCATGAAAAGATGCTCAATATCACTACTTATCAGGAAAATGCAAATCAAAACTTCAATGAGATAGCACCTCATACCTGTTAGAATGGCTATTATCAAAAAAACAAGAGCGAACAACTATTGGTGAGAATGTGGAGAAAAACGAACACTGCACTGTTGATGGGAGTGTAGACTGGTGCAGCCACAATAGAAAACAGTACGGCGATGCTTCACAAACAATTAAAAATGGAACTACCACATGATACAGCAATTCCACTTCTGGGTATTTACTTGAAGGAAATCAAATCATAATCTCAAGGAGATAGCTGTTACCTCTATCTCCTTACCTCACTGCAGCATTATTCACAATAGCTAAGACATGGAAACAACCTAAATGTCCACTGACAGATGGATAAAGAAGATGTGATATACACAATGGAATATTATCCAGCCATTACAGAGAAGGAAATCCTGCCATTTGCAACAAAGTAGATGGACATTAAGGACATTATACTAAGTGAAATAAGCCATATAGAGAAAGACAAATACCAAAGGATCTCATGTATATACAACATCTATAAAGCCTAATTCATAGAAACAGAGCAGCAAGGTGGTTGCCAGGGGCTGGGGGCTGTGGGAAATGAGATGTTGGTCAGAGGGTACACGCTTTTAGTTGTAAGATGAATAGATCCTGGGGATCTAATGTACAGCAGGGCGACTATAGTTTATATACTGTATTGTATATAAACTGTTGAAAGTTGCTAAAAGAGATTTTAAATGTTCTAACCATAGGGGGGAAAATAAAAGCTGAGATGATGGAGGTGTTAGCTAACACTGTGGTAGTAATCATTTTGAAATACATACATGTACCCAATCACCACTCTGTGTACCTTGCACTCACACAATGTTTTATGATAATTATATCCCAATAAAGCTGGGGAAAACAGGGTAATTCTTGGCCATAAAGTTATAAAGGAGAGTCTATTAAAATTTCATTACTGATCTTTTTGTTACTTTCTCCTTCATTTATAGAAAACCATATACATTTGTGATTTCAGATAGCTTACCTTTATCTTGATTTGATTTTCAACATTTACACTCAGGTTACTCAGTGCATTTAAAGCCTTCTCTTTAATACTGTAGTTGGGATCACTGATTTTGCTTCCAACAACTGGAATACCACCCAATTCACGAATAATGACCTAAGATGGAAAAAAACAGGCCCATAAATTCAATATGCATTCCCTACTCTTTGCATCCATAGACACAAATAAAATTAATGACTCTTTGCAAATATCTTTTCCATATACCATCTATAATTCCTATTTTAAAAATTCTACCATCAATAATATTACAGGTAAAAAAAATCAACTGAAAATAAATTAAACTATTACTTAAATTACAGCATGGTAATACACAGAGATTTGCACAGCTACTGTAATGATCTCAAAGCAATTTATTTAAAAAACTATTTTGCTTTGAAATAAATTATATAGCTTCTCTATCCAGGCAAATTTATAAAAATATTAGGATTTAGAGCAGCAGTCCTCAACCTTTTGGGCACCAGGGACTGGTTTTTTCATGGGGTGAAGGGGCAGCAGACAGACAGGAGGTGGAGCTCAGGTGAGCTTCCCTCTGCAGCCTGGTTCCTTACTAACAGGCCACAGGCAGCACTCGTCTGCTGCCTGGGGGTTGGGGACCCCTGATTTAGAATACTGAAGCGGTGTTTTGCTAAAATGTATTCTTTGGAATACTAATCCCCCAAGATGTTATGGATATTACATTTTATAAAAGGGGGAGGCTTTATGGTTAAGTGTGAGAAACTTCGGGTACAACAAGAGTGAACAGTTTCCTTATTGTGATGCATTAATGTTCATATGCATTGGGAAGCTCACTGAGGTGAGTACTGAATGCAGTACAGATAAATCCTGAGCAACAGGGGTTTAAAATGCACAAGTGCACTTATACATAGTTTTTTTCAATAAATAGTGTTAATGTATTTTCTCTCCCTTATTATTCTCTTAATGACCTTTTCTTTTCTCTAGCTTACCTTATTTTAAGAATATAGTATTCAATACATGTATCACAAAATATGTGTTAATTGACTGTATTATCACAAAATATGTGTTAATTGACTGTTTATGTTACTGGTAATAAGGCTTCTGGCCAATGGTAGGCTATAAGTAGTTAAGTTTTGGGGGTGTCAAAAGTTATTTGCAGATTTTCAACTGCGTGAAGGTTGGCACTCCTAACCCTACACTGTTCAAGACTCAACTCTATTTCTATGAAGTATACACACCAAGAGGGCTGTTCCTCAACGGGGAGGTAACATCTTGCAGAAACAGAGTTTGAAAAAAGGTTTCCAAGTTTTCAAAGGAAAAGTAACTTGGGAATTTCTCACTATCAGTTGCAACACTATGATAGATACTATGTGCCTTTGGCCCTGACACTGAAAGACAAAATTACTTCAATTGTTTCAGGGAAAAGAAGCTGAAAATGATTACTGTTATTTTTACCAACAGTCGAATACCCTTACTCTACTGTTAATGAGACATGGCACTGAGTGAGAAAAATACTTTCCTCTGCAATTGCAGGTTCAGGTTCTTCACAAAGACTTGTGACTACTAGAAAACAGGCTTTTTCTTTTCCTTTTCTTTTCTTCCTACTGTACTGCTAAAGCAGATCAAGGCACTATAATTAATGATAAGGGGCACTAACTCCCATTACCCAAGAAACTGCTTATTCGCCAGTGGCTACTGACCCATGTGAATACAATTTGTTTCAAAAGGATGTAAAACTACAGCATCAGAAATACCCCAATAGAGACATGCTAAGAGATTATTCTTTTGTTTTTGTTTGCTTGGCACTCCTCTTTCCACTGGGGCAGAGATGGCACCTCCTCTATCCGATATAGTCCCTGGTGAGACTGCTCGTCAGCTGTGTTCACATCCATCCCTGCTGTCTGGCCATAGGAAGCTCATGTGAGCCAGGCCTTGCTGATCATGGTCCATGGTGCTTTGACCCCACAACTGACCCGAAGAGCGGGCACTTGATCTTAGCAAGGCAACTCCACTTTCTGGATTATGAGCTATAGGAATGAAGGCTTCAGAGGCCAGTTGCTTTGCTTCCATCCCTACAAAGAAAGCTTCTTTGTGGCCAGAGAGACAAAGACCAATACACAAAAGGAAGCAGGGGTAAAGCAAAGACAGAAGATAAAGAGAGCTCTGACAACACTTTCCATAGCCTTGAACTGTGTTCACTTGTGTCTAAAAGCAGTGCTATTCTCGGATGTCCAAGTTAGCTGAGCTCAATATTTCCCCTTTCTAGCTCAGAATAATTTAAGCCAATTTCTGTCACTTGCAACTTAAAGAATGTGAGCAATACACAAATATTCTTTATATTATAAATCACTAGAGCTTTACAGTAAATCTTGCCACACTAGAGAAAACTGGATTGAAATAAAGTATAAACTCAAATTAATTTTGCATTTATGACCATGGGCATTAGCTGAAAATAACAAAAAATTTTCTACTTTTTCTCCATTGAATGGGGTGGGGGCCGAGATAAAAGCATTCAAATTAAGCTCTTTATTTAGTCTTAGTGTCATAACAAACTTGTAGAAGTTGTTTTCACTGGTTAGTGGTTGTTGGAGAGATCAGGGACCACCTGTACTAGAAACATCCACGTTAAGAGTTATTACACTGTAAAGCATCTACTTAAATGTCCTGCTGAGTTTCAAATAAATAAAAAGGCCACGCAATGCTAAACTTATTATGAATGTGATACCTGTGACCAATTTCATAGGGATCTTGAAACCTAGTAAGTGATCTTTTCCCAAGAAAACAAACCTTATGCCATAGGTATAAGTAGCCACATTGTATAGATGAGGAAATTGAGGCTCTGGGAGGTTACTGCTTAGGGTCACAGTTACTGCTGGTGTGTAAGAATGAGAGGAGCCTTTTGTTGACATTGGGTACTTACCTGGTTAGTTGAAAAGGCTGCATTGTTACCCAGAGTGACCAAAGCTCTTTCAATAATTACAGGATCCTCAGTTGACTCAAGCAGGTAAAGGAGTTTCTGAAGTTGTTCAGCAGTTAGGACATCATCATATGAACCATTGGTTAAGTCTTCTGCATAAGAAGAAAATTATTTAAAGTTCACCTAAAAGCAGCATGAGATATAAAAAATTTTAAAAACAGCATTGAATGCCCTGATGCCAGGAACAGTATTAAGCACTTTATGTGTTTTATCTCATTTAATCCTCAAGGAACCCTGGGAAGAAGATATTCTTGCAATTCTCAATTTACAGGTGGGAAACTGAGGCTTACAGACATTAAGAAAATAGTCACTTGGTATTTCGGTAAGACACTACATACAAGTAATACACACCCCTAATGCCAGCTGCACTTTCTGTTTCTCTTAAAAATCAGGTACACACATCCAATGAAACACTCACCTATGGGAGTGGGATTTGTATTTAAGCAGACCTTTTCTGATCACAATTTTCAGAGCACCTCTGGCAGGAAAGAAGGTTAGGGGAGTAACCCAATCATGTCTGTGGTGCAGCAATTTTGTTTGCTTTATATGAACAAGGAATTGGAGACTGTGATGCTAGGTAACAGTCCTGTCCTGCTAGGAGAGCTACAAGAGAAAAGTTCTCATTCTGAGTGAATGTCGGAATAGTCAAATGCCAGATTTGTTTAGTGACTTTTTAGAATTTGTAGCTCTAAAGTGTAAAAAAATTCTTTCTACAGGAATCATCACAAGAAAAACGAAAACCATTTTTTAAATATATTTGATTATGCTATTACAGTTGTCCCATTTCACCCCTTCACTCCCCTCCACCTTGCCCACCCCCTCCCACCCACATCCCCCCCTTTAGTTCATGTCCACGTGTCGTAAGTTCTTTAGCTTCTACATTTCCCATACTATTCTTGCCCTCCTCCTGTCTATTTTCTACCTACCATCTATGCTACTTATTCTCTGCACCTTTTCCCCCTCTCTCCTCCTCCCCCCACTCCCCTGTTGATAACCCTCCATGTGATCTCCATTTCTGTGGTTCTGTTCCTGTTCTAGTTGATTGCTTAGTTTGTTTTTGTTTTAGGTGTGGTTGTTCATAATTGTGAGTTTGCTGTCATTTTACTGTACATGTATTTATCTTCTTTTTCCTAGATAAGTCCCTTTAACATTTCATAAAATAAAGGCTTGGTGATGATGAACTCCTTGAACTTGACCTTATCTGAGAAGAACTTTATCTGTCCTTCCATTCTAAATGAAAGCTTTGCTGGATAGAGTAATCTTGGATGGAGGTCCTTGCCTTTCATGACTTGGAATACTTCTTTCCAGCCCCTTCTTGCCTGCAAGGTCTCTTTTGAGAAATCAGCTGACAGTCTGATGGGAACTCCTTTGTAGGTTACTATCCCCTTATCTCTTGCTGCTTGTAGGATTCCCTCCTTCATTTTTACCTTGGCTAATGTAATTATGATGTGCCTTGGTGTGTTCCTCCTTGGGTCCAACTTCTTTGGGACTCTCTGAGCTTCCTGGACTTCCAGGAAGTCTATTTCTTTGCCAGATTGGGGGAAGTTCTGCTTTATTATTTGTTTAAATAACTTTTCCACTTGTTGCACTTCATCTTCTCCTTCTGGTACCCCTATAATTCAGATGTTGGAACGTTTAAAGATGTCCTAGAGGTTCCTAAGCTTCTCCTCATTTTTTTGAATTGTTATTTCTCCATTCTTTTCTGTTTGATTGTTGCTTTCTTTCTTCTGGTCCACTCCATTGATGTGAGTCCCAGTTTCTTTTCCATCACTATTGGTTCCCTGTGCATTTTCCTTCATTTCTCTTATCGTAGCCTTCATTTTTTTATCTAATTTGCAACCAAAATCAACCAATTCTGTGAGCATCCTGATCACCAGTGCTTTGAACTGTGCATCTGATAGGCTGACTAGCTCTCGGTCACTTAAAAATATTGGCTCTGAGGCTCTGATTTGTACTTCGGTTTGAGCCTTTTTTTTTTTTTTTGGTCTGGTCGCACCTGTTATGTATGAGGGGCAGGGCCTTAGGTGTTCTCCAGGGTGGGGCAACCCAGTCTCTGGGTTGTGATTCTGTATGTGGGGGCGGGGTCCGAGAGGAAATGTGGTGCTTGCTCCTCTCTCCATTGGATTTCAGTCCCTTCAGTCCCTTCTCCTCTCTCCATTGGATTTCAGTCCCAAGCAAACTGGACCTTTCCGGCACTAATTACAGTGTAGGTGGGCTTGTGCATGTCCTAGGACCCCGTGGGTCTCTCCAACACACTCTCCCATGAGGCTGGGAGTCTCTCCTTGCGCCTCAATCCCCACAGGTGTTTTCAATCAGTGTCCCAAGGTTCTATTTCCTGGCGCTGGGACTCTGGGTTGCTCGGTCTGTCTCACTGCCACATTTCGCCTGGTTTATCTGCATGTGAATATGGCCTGGACAGCCAGGTGCCTTGCGTGCAGTGCCTCGCTTCACAGTTGCCACCTTGCTGGGTTGGCCAGCCACCTGTGTGCTCAGGATGCCTTCAGCGCCCAGAATGCGTTACTCCTTATGCGTTGCTTTTTGTGCCACGACCCCTCTCTGCCTGGCTGCCCAACTCTGCCCCTCCTACCGGTCTGGATGAATGTGTATATTTTAATTCCTCGGTTGTCCAACTTCCCTACAGTTCAATTTTCTGTCAGATCTGGTTGTTATCTTTTTTCTAAATTGTTGCTGACCTTATTTTGGTTGTGTGAGGGACAGTGTGTCTACCTACGCCTTCATTCCTGAGCTCCAGCACCAGGGTACCAGCTTGAAAGGCACCAGTGACATACAGGGAGAAAATGAAGAGTCTGGCATCAAGGAGAGAGCTGGGGTACAGCCTCCACCCAGATGGAAAGGCAAGCCATTGTCCCTTTTCTTAACCCTCCCCTCAGAGAGCAACAGCTAGTGCCATGTCTGAGATTCCATCAACCTGGCAAACACTGTTTGCCACCCCCAGGAGATCCCTAAAATCATTTTTTATAACACTATGATTACAGGTCAGACAGCTCATGTGTCTAAAACATACTACTGGGAATGGAGAAGGGGAGAAGGTTATACAAACCAGGTACTATATGATGTCACATCTGTGCTTTTCTTTTAAAAAATATGTACCAAGTTATTATAGATCGTTATCTTTGAGTGCTGGGAATAAAAATGACTTTATTTTCTACCCTGTGCTAGTGAGTACTTTCTGACTTTTTAAAAAATAATAAACAGGTTTTACTGCTGTAAACAACATGTATTACTGCTGTAATTAAAATAATTAAGTCTACTGTTTAAAGGAGAATCACAACTATGAGGGGAAGGAACAAATATACATTATGGGAACCAACAAGTGATATGATGTCCTGAAGACGCCACATAAGAAAGAAATCAACTGTTATGAAAATATGAAAGCGAAGCCAGCAGATTCTCACTCCTAGGTGTTATTATCAGGATCTCTGGGCCCTGCTTTTACTCCTGAATCTGCTCATTTACACCTTATAAAACAGGGTTTAACCCAAAGAATACTTGAAAAGATGAGTGAAAAAATGACAAAAACACAGATTTCAAGAACTGAAAAAAATTAGGATTCATCCATACCCGTAATTTTAACACAAAGAAACTGAAAGCCAAGATTATTTAAGGATTTGCCTAAAGTCACACAGGAGTTAGTAGCAGAGACTAGAGAAATGAAAATACAAAGCTGTAGTCAAGTCATTGAACCTCTTCTTGGGCCTCAATTTTCTCATCTCTTAAAATAAAAGCGTTGATCTAAGACTGTAACTGGTTGCAAAGGTTACTATGTAGCTCGGAAGTTGTGTGATTTTTATACACATACTATGACAGAAATATAATAAATTTAACTCAGCCATACTTCCAAGACATTTCAAAATCCTATTTTTTCCTTATACATTTCCACACAAAGCCATTTTTATTGGGTTTGTCAAAAATTCACTTAGTTTTTTCCATACGATGGCTCTAGTTGTGCTTAGTTGTCTTTTACTTCATTTAAAACAATTTTGTTAGATTCTACTGTGACAGCCGTCATATCAGCGTGCACTTAAATAAAAACTTATCAAAACTGCCCTGGCTGGTGTGGCTCAGTGGATTGAATGCCAGCCTGTGAACCAAAGGGTCCCTGGTTCGATTCCCAGTCAGGGTACATGCCTGGGTTGCCAGTAGGGGGTGAAAGAGAGGCAACCATACACTGATGTTTCTCTCCTTCTCTTCCTCCCTTCCCCGTCTCTAAAAATAAATAAGTAAAATCTATGTAAAAAACCTTGTCAAAATTGGTGAACTTTTGTGCAACCATTTTAATATTGAAGATGGAAGAAAATCTGCAACATTTTTGGCATATTATGCTTTATTATTTCAAGGTAAAAACTCAAAAAAAAGATTTGTGCAGTGTATGGAGGAGGTGCTGTGACTGATGGAACGTGTCAAAAGTGGTTTGTGAAGTTTCTTGGTGCTGTTGACATTCTGGTCAAAGAATTCTGTTGTGGTGCTGTCTTACACATTAGAAGATGTTTAGTTGCACCCCTGGCCTCTATCCACTAGAAGCTAATAGCAAGAGATAGCCAACATACTCAAAACACCCAAATCAATAAAGTTATTGGTGAAAATGAAAAATGTATCTTTTATTTTATGGAAAAAAACTAAACATACTTTTTGGATAACCTAATAAAAAATTTTATAGATATATTAAATAAATTATGTATAAATAGTTAAATAAAATTATGTATAAATGGCTAAATAAATTTTTACAGATAAAAGTGTTAAATTACAGAATTTTACTTGAAGGGAAGAGGTATAATATGGTAGCTTAAAGTAAGCCAAGGCTAAGGCACTAGACTGTCTAGTTTTAATTCCTGCTAAGCTACTTACCAGCTGAGAGACTTAACCTCTCTATACCTCAGTTTCTTCATTTGTTAAATGGGAGTTAATAGTACCTGGCCCAAAGCATTTTTGTGCCTCAAATACCAAGAAGGCCTGGAATATTTTAGTTATTATTTTATGAATAGGACACACAGCTGGTTAATAAAAAACTGGCTCTAGAATCAGATCTTTTCACTCCTGGTACATTACTGCTCCCTCACCCTATGTGCCATCACCATCCCTCTTAATCTATTAAAATGATTAGCCCCATTTAATTTTGTAAATAATCCTATATTCTCTGCTTGAATTTTTAATAAAAACCATGCATTACTTTTTCAGGAAAGAAATAAATCTAAAACTCTAAAGCCTTTAGAGCAGGGGTGTCAAACTCATTTTTACTGGGGGCCACATAAGCCTCGCAGTTGCCTTCGAAAGGCCAAAATAATTTTAGGACTGTATAAATGTAACTACTCCCTAACTGTTAAGGAGCTGAAATTACATTCTGCCCTTTGAAGGCAGGCAACTGCACAGCTGACGTGGCCCCCAGTGGAAATGAGTTTGGCACCCCTGCTTTAGAGGATGGTGATCACCAAGCACCCAGCTTTTCCACTGGTGAATTTTGAAGCACTGGCTTCAAACTACCAGTGTTGCCAGTGGTAACAACACAGGTGAGGTAAACACATGTGCTGGTTCTCCACTTAGCTTCGTGCCAGTAAGACAGTGAAAAACTTTGGACTCAGTGGTTCACCATTTCCTTGGGTAAACCGAGGAGAAATTGCAGTTCTCAAAGGAAATGAAAAGTGACTACCAAATAACACTACAGCAAGATACATTTTCAGATAACTGTCATGGTGCAAACTCATTCCATCCAGGAGCATAATATGCTTTCCTGTTTGTGTAGCCTTACGTCCTTCATTTAAAATTACCTTCATATAGGCTTCTTGCTAGATGTATTCTTAGGTTTTAAAGTTTTTCTTGCCACCATAAATGAAAACTTGTCAATTAAAATTTTAAATTTGTAATTGCTTATATACAAGAAGCTACTGATTTCAGTATATTTATTTTGAGTTCAAGTTCCTTTATTAAACTCACTGCTTCTAAAAGTTACTCAGTTGAATCTTTTGGGTTTTTCCAAATAAATCATTATGTCACTTACTAGTTATACTTGTCTCCTTTCTAGTATTTATGCACTTTTTCTTGTCTCATCAAGGCATGATCCCAGGACGGTGTTGAACAGCAGCTGTGAGAGCAGGGCCCTCTTCCTGCTCTCGAATTTAGTAAAGGTGCCGCTAGTGTCTCACTGTTAAATACAGTGTCTGATTTGGCTTCTGACGAACGCTCTGCATCAATTCAAGAGCATTTCCTTCTATTTATTCCTAACTTGCTGCATTTTTTATCAGAAACAGTAATTTTCAAATGCTGTATTATTATATTTCTGCAGTGAAGTTTATTATTTTTTAATTAGTTAATTTTTATTATGAGGTCATGCATTTTTGCTTTTACTCTATATTAATGCAATAAATTACAATAAATTTATTTATAATAAATTACTTTAACATATTTCCCAATATAAATATTCCTCACATATCCATTTAGCTTGGTATATTATGACTTTAATCCCTTGATGGATTTGATTTGATAATATTTTATTTAACATTTTTACATTTTTATTCATAATTGAGACAGATTTATAGTCTTTTTATGTAATCCATGTCAGATTTTGATATTAGGCTGTTGAATGAAGTGTGACTGTTTCCACTGTTTTCAATCCCCTCAAACAGTCTTGACATAGTAAGAATTATAAATTTCTTAAATTTTAAGACAAAGTAAAGATCACCTGGTTCTGGTTCAAGATCGTGTTATAAAATATATTGAGCTCACCTCCTCCCACAAACTGAATCTACAGGGCACAATGCCCTCTGAAAGAAACCCAGAAACTGAGTGATTCCTACACACTGGGCAAATGAGAAAAAAACTACTTCAAAACCGGCAGGGACAAAACCTGGCCATAAAACCCACCCCTGCCACAACTGGGAGGAAATTCATCCTTCTAGATTTTTCCTGAGGAGTGAAGGGATTGGATGCCACATCCTGTGCCTCAGTTTTTAAGACTCCCACCTGAGAGATGGACCCCCAAAACATCCAGCTTTGAAAGCCAATGGGGCTTGCATCCACAAGACCCACAGGCTATGGCAAATTAAGAGATAGTTATTTAAGGGACTGTGCAGACTGTTGCTGCTAACCTAGGGCCCAGCCCAAGCAGCAAACAAAAATCGGTTTTCCCCCCAGAAAGAGGCTTATTTGCTTATCTTAATAGCTATGACCTAAGGAGCAGGCTTCAACTATAACATACAAATGAACTGAACATTAATAGAAGGAATAAAATAAAGACCAGAGCAGAAATAAATGGAAACCAAGAGAGAAGAAACTCTTCCAAACTCATTTTATGAGGCCAGCAGTACCCTGATGTCAAAACCACACAAGGATGCCATAAGAGAAGAAATCCAAAGGCCAATATTTCTGATGATCAGATGCAAAAATCTCAACAAAACACAGCCAAACTGAATTTATCACATTAAACAATACATTAGAAAGTTTATATTACATGATCAACTGAAACTTATGCTGGAGATGCAAGGATGGTTCAAATTCTGTAAATCATTCAATGTGATATCCCACTTCACTAAATAAAGGGTAAACACCATATGATCAATAGATGGAGAAACAAGTATAGACAATGTAAACATAATAAATGTAGAGGGAATGTCAACATAATAAAGAGCACGTATGACAAACCCATAGCTAACATCACACTGAACAGTGAAAAGCTGTAAGGTTTATCTCTAAGATCAGCAACAACACAGGATGTCTACTTTTGCAACTTTTATTTAACACAGCATTGGAAGTCCTAGCCAAAGCAATTAGGAAAGGAGAATAAAAGGCATCTAAATTGGAAAAGAAGTAAAACTGTGAACTATTTGCAGATAAATATATAGAAAACCTTAAAGACCGCAGACATACACTCACACATACACGATCAATTAACACCACAAATGAGCCAGAAATGTACAACGGGAAAGGACTGTGTTGGGAAAATTGGACAGCTACATGCAAAGAATAAAACTGGACTACCTTATACCATGCACAAAAATCAACTCAAAATGGACTAAAGACTTGAAAGTAAGATCTGAAACCATGAAACTCCTAGAAGAAAACATGGGCAGTAAGCTTCTTAACATAGGTCTTGGCATGATTTTTTGAATTTGACATCAAAAACCAAAAAACAAAAGTGAAAATAAGCAAGTGGTAATACATCAAAGTGCAAAGCTTCAGCACAGCAAAGGAAACCATCTACAAGATGAAAGGCAACCTATGGAATGGGAGAATATTTACAAATCATCTATCTGTTAAGGGGTTAATATCCAAAGTATATAAAGAACTCATGCAACTCGACAGCCAAAAAACCAAACCAATCTGATTAAGAAATGGGCAGAAGATCTGAATAGATATTTTTCCAAAGACACAAACATGGCCAACGAGTCCACCAGGGAAATGCACATCAAAACCACAATGTGGCCCTGACCGTGTGGCTCAGTTGGTTGGAGCATCATCCCGTGGACCAAAAGGCTGCAGGTTCAATTTCCAGTCAGGGCACACACCTACATTGTAAGTTTGATCCCCCAGTTGGGGCACGAACGAGAAGGCAGCCGACTGACGTTTCTATCTCACATCAATGTTTCTCTCTTTCTCTTCCTTCCCCTCTCTCTTTCTAAAAAGCAAAAGGGAAACATGTCCTCAGGAGAGGATTAAAAAAACCCACAATGAGCTGTCACGTCACACTTGTTAGAATGTCTATCATCAAAGAGAACAAAAAGACAAGAGGTAACTGTCTGTGAGAATGTAGGAAAAAGGGAACCACTGTGCAGTATTGGTGGGATGTAAACTGGTGCAGCAACTATAGAAAACTGTATGGAGGATCCTCAAAAAATTAAAAATCAAACTACCATATAATTCTGGGTGTTGTCTAAAGAAAACAAAATCACTACTTTGAAAAGATATCTGCACCCCCATGTTCATTATTTACCATATATGGAAATCACCTGAGTGCCCAATGATGGATAGTTAAAGTGGTGTGTGTGTGTGGGTGTGTGTGTGTGTGTATGAAGTATTATTCAGTCATAAAAAGAAATCCTGCCATAAGTGACAACAGGGATTGATCTTGAGGACATTCTGCTAAGTAAAATAAGCTAGACAAAGGAGGCCAAACTTTTTCTCATTTACACATAGAATCTAAAAACAAATAAACTCAGATACAGAGCACAGACTGGTGGCTGCCAGAGGTAGTGTGGTGGGAGGGTGTGGTGCTGGCTCCATTCATAAACTGGGTGAAGGCATAAACTACCCGTTACAAGAGAAATACGTTGTGGGGACATAATGTACAGCTTGGTGACTATAGTTAACATATTACATATTTGAAAACTGCTACAAGAAGTAAGCCTTAAAAGTTCTCATCTCAAGAAAAATGTACAACTATGTGTGGTGATCATTTTGCAAGATATACACATTAGTATATATGACATCATTATTTTGTACACCTGAAACTAAAGAATGTTATACATTAATTGTACCTCAATTTAAAAAAGATCATCCTCTAAAATCTAAACATGCTGCTTACAAAATGGGTACTTCCCAGTCTTCAAATATGAAGGTATAGCTTCTGGAAGAAGGGACCATGAGCAACATTTTATAAGTTGCCCGACCTAAGGTAATGGTGATTTTGGAAACTAGTAAAATTAAGTTTAAAAGTAAGACTGTCCCTCTTTATCAGTATAAGTGAGAAGGTATGTGAGTCCAGGTCACCAGACCAATTACTTACACAGAAATGTCTCTGACACAAATACTACAAATCAGGCTTTGTAAGTAAGGATAAATGCAGATCTGAAAAAAAAAAAAAAAGGGATTTTTCTCTTGTGTAAAAAGAAAGAGAGACCTCCCATACATTCCCTTTTCTTATGGCGTTTCCTTGAGCAAACTTGTAATTCCTTCATCTGTCCTTTGAACATAAATACACATCTTTTAAAAAGCTAAGTAAGCTTCTTGCCACTTTACAATTCAAGAAAGTCTTTCTTAGGGGCTTTATGATTATCTGTTCAAAACTGAAACATCAAGGGAGATCAGATGGAGCTGATCTCCTCGTCTGAGTTTAGGCTTGGGGCTGGCTCCTTGTTGGCATCTGTTTGTCACAAAGATAATGAGAAATCTCATTTTCCCTCTGGATAAAGGCTAACACAAATAGCCACCCCAACTACCAGTGAACTTATATATAGGGATACATCTGCCTGTGTACATAAAGGGGCAAGAATTCTTTTTCTTTGCAATACTATTACAAGATTGCCTGTGATGGGTGTAACAATCTGGTTGATTGTTTATGCTATAATAAAGCTATTTATAATAATTATTTTCTCCATTTGTAGAGGGGAGTTTCTTGGTTGGCAGATTTCTTATCTCCCTAATAGCTTCCATTATCTGAACTATCCCTCCAGAATATTCAGCAAATTGTTAGAATCCTGAATGCATCTACCAACTTCTGGACAGAAACTAACCCTGTACTTGTCCACCAGGAGGGCGTCCCCCATGCAGGTAACTGTTCCATTTTGAAATAGCTATATCTATACATCAATCTCTAGCATCCCCTTTGCAATTTTGCATATACATGGACCACGGTGACTTTAAGGTACCTCCCCTCTCAGAGGCCATGCTGAGTCCAAGCAGAACTGCCTCTGGCGTTTTCTTCCAGGGCATCTGCACGCAGAATTTCTACTGCCCCAGGACGCCACAACACACCGTCTACAGTCGGGGGACTCCCTTAGGTAGCATAAAGGCCGGGAGCAAGCTGTAACGTGAGAGACAATCAACATGCTTTTGAAAAACCTAATCCTCGATGTGACGCCGGACTAGGCAGAAAGTTTGAGCAATTTTTCATCCCGGGATTTGGAACAAAGAAGTGGAGGAGGGGAACAGACTCTGAACCCTACCCTCATCAAGTGGACGATACGCCCTCAGCACCTGGGCCTCCCTCCTTCCCCTCGCTCTGGCTCTTTTTCACTCGGAGCACAGGAAAGGCAGGGACGCCTGCGGCATCTTCAACACCCGCTCCTAGGATCGCTCCAGTGCCCGCCCACCTGCCCGGTGTCCCTCGGCCTCACCTGCGGACCGGGAGGAACGCAGCCGAAGCCTCTGCCCTCCTGGCCGCTGGCCCCGCGCCAGCCTGTAAATGCAATAGCAGGCACCAGCCCCGAGGACCAGGCCCGCCGCCACCCAGCCCACGCGCCGGGCGCCGCCCATGCTGCCGCCGCGGCCGGTGTGCAGCGCAGGGCCTGGCACGGGAAGTTCCGGGGCGCCACAGCCAACAGAGCTGGAGTGAAACGACCGGAAGAAAAGGAAAGTGGGAGTCTGAGCTCCGCCTCCCGGAAACGGCTCTGCGAGGACTGTAAAACCGCCCACTGCTGGCGCGACACCTCCCGGCAGCTCCCCTAGGTGGGGAGAGGCGCTGGTAGAGAAGATCCAGATTCCGTGAAGGACTGCCACACTGCGTGACCCGAAGGGGACAAAAGGGAACTCCCACCGCCCGGGGGAGAGCTTCCCAGGACTTCCTCCCGGGCCTGTGCCCCCAAACCCAGACCCCGGCCCACTCCTCTCCCGGAGGCCCACAGAACTGGGGCCGGCTGTAGCGCGTTCCGCGGTTGCCGTGGCAACGCGGGGACGCGCCAGCCCAACTCTAGGCTCGGCTTCTACGGCGCCGGCGCCGGGCAGGAAGAGCCGGCTGAGAGTGCAGGGTTGGGAGGCTTCTCGCCATGGCCTCGCTACGCAGGGCCAGCCCCAGGCTGAGAAATTACTTCAAGCAGAACTACATCCCTCAGGTCTGCGAGGTACTGCAGCCACTTGGCGGCGGAGTTAGAAGGGGCGGCGGGGGTGGCGGGGGGATCGAAGGGATTTCCCGGAGGAGGGGCTGAAGTTTGGCTGGGAGAGGAGTGGAGGCTGGAGGAGCGGAGTGCGGGAGAGAAAGAAGTCAGATAGGCGGTCTGGACTGAAAGTGGAGATCCAGGAGAACACAGAGGTAATGGTGGCTGAAAGAGAGGGGTGGGTGACATATCCCAGAGAGAAAAAACTCAGGGCCCCAGTACAGAAACCCCAAGCTCCAACTTTGCGGGTTCAGACTAGAGGAGTTTGAGGACAAGATTAGGCGTGATAAAGAAGTGCTCTAGAGACAGATATCAGGAGAGTGGCTTTACGAAAACAGTGGAAAATAGTGTCGCTTAAGATAAGGACAAGAAGGGATGTAGTAGATTCGGCCCCAGGCGAGCCTTGGGTTTCAGTGGAGCGATGAAGGCAGAAGATAGATTGAAGTTAGCTAAGCAGAGAGAGGGCACAGACACTTTGAGAGGAAAGGTAGCCAACCCTTTGTGAAGGAAAGGACCCCACTCCCAGAATTTCCTTAAACCGGGGGAAGAACTGTTTCCCCATCTCCCTGCCCACATAAGGGGAGAGAAGGACAGGATAGAGGTGGGCAGGCTTTGTAGGTTTGGGGGTAGCAAGCCAAGGAAATTCTCCTCTGGTGACTTCTATTTTTTTCTTCAAATATTTGGTGAGATATTGCTAAGAATGTGTATGTTTGGGTGAGGATAGAAGGAGCAGAGGTTAAATTATGGGGAGAATGAGCCAGAAGTCTAGGGAAGGAAAGAAGAGAGGCAGGCAGCCAGTTTGAGAGCCCAGCTGGGGTAGAAACTCTCTCTTATGCAGTTAGGAGGACAGGCCCCCTCCTTTTGGGATGGTAATTTAGAAGTATTTATTAAAATCTCAAATACCTCTACCTTTTAACCAAACATTTCCACTTCTAGGGATCCACTTTGGAGATATGCCTGTATATGTGATCAGAAGGATGTACAGGGATATTCATTATAACATTTTTACATAGTGAAAATAGTAATCTAAATGTGAATGCAGGAAATTTAGAATTAAATATATCTGTAGCTTTTGAGAAGAAAAGCTCTCCAAGACATATTAAATTAAAAAAAAATACAAGTTGCCCAACAACGTGTCTGCTGCAATCTAGCTACCTATGTGGTTTCCCATATGTATGTATAGGTGAATGTATGTACACATGTGTGCTTAAGTGTATACCTGTATCTATATTTAAGATAATACATGCATAGAGCATATGCCAGACTATTTACAGCAAATGTTTTGGAGGATGGTTTTAGAGGGAAACTCTAATTTTGTACTCTGTATACAGGTGTATTTTAATTTTTTTGTGAGCCATTTCATTTATGTTTTTCCTTTATATAATTAAAGTGCTTCCCAGATAAGGTAAAGTTAAAGGAGTTCACCAAGCCCTTATTATATGAAATGTTAAAGGGACTTATCTAAGAAATAGATAAAAAACTATGAACAGTAAAATGACAACAAACTCACGACTATCAACAACTGAACCTAAAAAACAAACAAAAAAAAAAACTAAGCAAACAACTAGAACAGGAACAGAACCAGAGAAATGGTGATCACATGGAGGATTTTCAGTAGGGAGTGGGAGGGGAACAATGGAAGGTCCGGGGAATAAGAAGCATAATTGGGAGGCATAAAATAGACAGGAAGAGGTTAAGAATGGTATAGGAAACAGAATTCAAAGAACTTGTATGTACAACCTATGGACATGAACTAAGGGGGGAAAATGCTGGTGGGAGGAGGGGTGCAGGGCAGAGCGGGGTGGGACAACTGTAATAGTATAATCAATAAAATATACTTAGAAGAAGAAAATATGTACAGTGAATGGTACTCATCTTCCCAATTGTGTAATTTTTCTCAAGTAGCACTCAGTAAGCCACATGTAGGTGCAGAAATGCAAGTTGACTTCATCCGGGATTGGAGTTTGCCAGGCATATAGAATGGAAGGGCAATGGCGAGGGCACTACACTTTTGAGAGTGCCTGGAGTGGTGAGCCAAGGACTCTAAGGACTGGGTGGGGAATGAGAATAAGACATGATACTGATATATGGGTAGAAAGGGGAGGTTGCTAAGGGGTGAGGGAAGAGGGATAGAGGTAGTAATTGAGTGAGGGAGCTGGCAAAGTAGGAGATAGGGGCCCAAAAATGGAATATTTTTATTTAAGATTCAGGATAGAGCCATTTTGAGTGATGATAGTCCAGGTTGGCCACGGAGCAGGTAGCAGAAGTGGGCCTGAGCTGAGGGTCAGGGTACATCAGGGAAGTGATAGTCTCTCTTAGCCTTGCTCTCCACTTGCTATAACACTACAAAGCTGTAAGAGGCATCCGTGGTTCTTCCTCTGAGTGTGAGCACTTCCTCACCAGCCTACAGTATTGCTCTGCCCCCAGAGAAGGGAGGCTTGCAGAAGTGCTCCCCATTGCTTAAAGTGATACTCACTTAAGGAGTCCTTCATTCATCTCTGCTACCACATTGCCAGCCAATGCAAGAAAGCAGTCTTCTGGGGCCCCACATATCCTCCTTAACCTGGTTACCTGCTTCCCCCACGTGACTACCAGGATGAATCCCTTTGTGCCTCATGTTTCTGTACATTTGTCCATCTGACCCAAGTTGCCAGACCTCACACTCTTCTTAAACCCATCTGCAAATTTTGGAACATTTAATCTTTCATTACAGATTTCCCTGTATGTTTAACCTCTTCTAAACTTCATATATCTGTCTTAAATAAAACCTGGTTGTTTACTTAGAATATTATGTACCCTCAAACCTCTTGAATAGTGGCTGATTTTAAAAAATCCCCTTAATTTGCTGAGTTTACTCAATCTGTTGATGAATTTTTCATCAGTTTTAGAAAATTCTTGGTCATTTTCAACTGTTTCTTTTACCCAATTTCTTCTTCTTCTGGGACTCCAATGACAAATATGTTCAATTTTTTTTTATGTTGTCCTACATGTCTCTTTTTCTTTGTTCTTTCTCCTTTTTTCCTTCTTTGTCCAAGTTTGGATATTGTTTATTGATTATCTTTGAGCTTGCTGAATCTGTTTTATGCTGTGTCCTATCTACTGTTAAATACATCAATTTTTCAGATGGTATGTTTTTCAATTTTAGAATGTCCATTTGATTCTTTTTCATACTCTGTACATTCCAATCAAAATCCTGCATCTTTTCATCCATTTTGTCTATCACTTTCTGTTTTATCTAACATATGAATTCTTGTTCTATTAAAATTATTGGCCCTGGCTGGTGTGGCTCAGTGGATTGAGCACTGGACTTTGAAGCAAAGGGTCACTAGTTCAATTCCCAGTCAGGGTACATGCCTGGGTTGCAGGCCAGATCCTTGGTTGGGGGCATGTGAGAGGCAACCACACATTCATGTTTCTGTCCCTCTCTTTCTCCTTCCCTTCTCCTTTTTCTAAAAATAAACAAATAAAATCTTTAAAAAAATAAAAAAATTATTGTTAGTGTAACTGAATCAAATTCTTTATTAGAATTTAATTGTTAGAATAGAATAAATGTTCTTTATTGAAATTATTGGTGTGCTTTCTGTCTTCTGACTGGACCTTGACTGATACAGAAGGCTTAGCTGGAAAGGGAAACAAGGAGATCTCTGGGGAGGTGGAAAATGACTGCGGTGTGGATGTATCCATTGTCAAAATTATACAGCTAAGATTTCTGCATTTGAATTCATGTAAATTTTACCTAAAAATATAATGAAAACCATGTAGGAAACTGGATGGATATACAAATAATATAAGAATCACATATTGATGATAATTGTTGAAACTGGGTAATGGGTTCATTGTTTACCTAATATATGTTTGAGGTTTTTCCTAATAAAAAGTTAAAATAAAACATAGTCATGTCTGGGTGTTTTTTCTCATCATGTATGTAGCTAGGGATGGGTGGGATGGCAGGTGTGATTGGCTGTATAACAGTTGTTGTCTATGTTTGCTTGCTGTATTGATTATCCATGGTTATGTAATACAACTGCAAATTTTAGTGGCTTAAAACAACAGGAATCATTTAGTTTGATCAGCAACCTGAAATTCTGGCAAGGTCTTTCAGGGAGAGCTTGTCTCTGCCCCATATAGTACCATCTGGGATAGATCAACATGGGGTTAAAGATCCACTTTTGAGATGGTTCACTGGCATGCTCGGCAAGTTGGTGCTGGGTGTTAGCTGGGAGTTCAGCTAGGACTGTAAACCAGTAGGTTTGGTTCTTCCCTATGGGCCTCTCCATGGGCTGCTTGAAATTCCTCACAGTATGGTGGCTCAGTTCTAAGAACAAGCAGCCCCAGAGAGAACTAAGCAGAAGTTACATCACCATTTATAAGCTCAGAAGTCAACATAACATTATTTCCACTTAGATTCAAGAGAAGGACACATAGACCCTACTTCTTTTCTTTTTTTTTTAAAGATTATTTATTTATTTAATTTTAGAGAGAGGGGAAGGGATGGAGAAAGGGAGACAGAGAAACATGCATGTGCGAGAGAAGCATCAATTGCTTGTTTCTTGCATGCCCCCAACCAGGGGCCTGGTCTGCAACCCAGGCATGTGCTCTGACCAGGAATTGAGCCAGCTACCTTTTGTGTTGTGGGATGATGTTCAACCCACTTAGCCACAGCAGCCAGGGCTAGACCCCACTTCTTGATGGTAGATGTAGCAAAGTCACATTGCAAAAGGAGCCCATGGAGTGGGAGACACTGTCGTAAGTATTCTGGAAAATACAATCTGACATGCCTGGCTTGTTCCTACAAGGGGAACTGGAATCATTTTGTATCTCAGAGCATTATCTGAACAATTGTGGATTGCAACAGTGTCACTCAGTGAGTAGGCTTGAACCCTTCCACAAATATCTCTGCTTTTCTTCTTCCTTTTCTGTCTTCCCCAGGACCAGATGTATAATGGACATTATCAAGTTCGCCTATATAACACCTACTTTCCCCTTTTCCTAATATTTCTTATGTTTTAATTTTATAACCTACCTTTACTCCTGTTAGTCCATATGCTTCAGGGAAACTGACTATATGTATCTCTGGGGTTGGACTCTGATTAGCTTGTGACTACCAGTGCATTGAGTTTCCCAGGCCACAATGTTTGTGACTATGGCAGGTGGTGGTGAGGATTGTGGGAGAGGATGGGATGTGATCCAAGCCAATTTAGGTAAGGTTGCTCATTGTAATGTTGGGATAGGGATTTACCAACTCTGGATATTCATGGGGAAGTATGTATCGCTGGGAGCCAGTGGTAATTGTATCCACAAGGAGAGATGGTTTCAGGATGAAATGGATTCTGAGGAAGGCAGAGTAGGGAAATAGAAATAAATCAGGCTTCTAGTGACATCAGCAATATTGCCTAGATTTGATTCGTGGCTTACCAATGACTAATTGTGTGACTTTGAGCAAGTTTCTAAATCTCTCTGCCTCAGCTTTCTTTTTTTTTTAATTCTTTATTTTATTGATTATGCTATTACAGTTGGCCCATTTTCCTTCACTCCCCACCACCCTGCCCATCCCCTCCCACCCACATTCCCCCCTTTAGTTCATGTCCATGTGTCTTAAGTTCTTTAGTGTCTACATGTCCCATACTTTTCTTACCCTCCCCCTGTCTATTTTCTACCTACTGTCTATGCTACTTATTCTCTATATCTTTTCCCCCTCCCTCCTCCTCCTACTTTCCTGTTGCTAACCCTCCATTTGATGACTTTTTTTTTTACTGTTCATATTTTTAATCTTCTTTTTCTTAGGTAAGTCCCTTTAACATTTCATATAGTAAGAGCTTAGTGATGATGAACTCTTTTAACTTGGCCTTGTCTGAGAAGCACTTTATCTGTCCTTCCATTCTAAATGAAAGCTTTGCTGGATAGAGCAATCTTGGATGTAGGTCCTTGCTTTTCAAGACTTGGAATACTTCTTTCCAGCCCCTTCTTGCCTGTAAGGTTTCTTTAGAGAAATCAGCTGACATTCTGATGGGAACTCCTTTGTAGGTTACTGTCTCCTTGTCTCTTGCTGCTTGTAGGATTCCCTCCTTCATTTTTTACCTTGGCTAATGTAATTATGATGTGCCTTGGTGTGTTCCTCCTTGGGTCCAACCTCTTTGGGACTCTCTGAGCTTCCTGGACTTCCTGAAAGTCTATTTCCCTTGCCAGATTGGGGAAGTTTTCCTTTAATATCTGTGTAAATAAGTTCTCAATTTGTTGCTCTTCCTCTTCCCCTTCTGGTACCCCTATAAT